>VWZI01021746.1:590513-705541 GCA_013396835.1 Psilopogon haemacephalus
TCTCTTAATGCAGCCCAGGACACAGTTGCTGTCTGAGCTGCATGTGCACACTGTTGGTTCATGTTGAGCTTCTCATCCACCCAGACCCCCAGGTCCTTTTCCTCAGAGCTGCTCTCCAGCCACTCACCACCCAGCCTGTATTTGTGCTTGGGATTGCAGCAACCCAGGTGCAGGACCTTACACTTGGCCTCGTTAAATTTCATGAAGTTAGCCTGGGCCCACCTCTGCAACCTGTCCAGGTCCCTCTGGATGGCATCCCTGCCCTCTAGCAAGTCGACTGTGCCACACAGCTTGGTGTTTCCTTGTTCTGTGGTCATTGTGCAGCACGTGCCTAATTCTTTATACTTATGTTCCACTTAACTTTCAGAAATCCAACAAAAGGCATTGTGATCAACAGACCTAATGGCACAGATGTTTATGCTGGAGTGCCCAAGGACTACACAAAGGAGGTAAAAAATCGTTCCTAGAGAAGGTTCTGCATTAGCCCATATTCTGAATAAATCATTTCAGCCTGTAGCCTCCATTGTAGGCACCTGCATGATTTAGCATGAAGTTCATTGTTCCTACCATGAATGCAAACAAGGGATGCTTTGAAGTGATGCAGTGGTCATAAAAATAAACCTTTACATTGTTTCTATGCTGGCACACAAGGTCTTGGATTCATAGACGCTGTAACTCAATCTGAAGAATAGCTGTGCCAGGCTAATTGCTTCATTAAATCAGGATAATAATCCAGTCACTTGGTGATTTCACTGAGAAAGTCTTCAGTGGCTACTGGTAGATGGAAAGGATGGACAGCTGATCCTGACTTTCAGAAGCCATCTTTATAAATGAAGATTTTGCTGGATTTTAAAATAATAATCAGGTATAACTTGAATCCTCTTAAATCCTTAGGATGTTACTCCAAAGAATTTCCTTGCTGTGCTCAGAGGAGATGCAGAAGCAGTGAAGGGGGTGGGATCAGGAAAAGTATTAAAAAGGTAAGAGAAGTTTAATTTAGTTTAATTTAGAAAATAATTGCATGTGTAGTTGCATGTTGGCTGTGGTTTTAACAGAAGAGAGTAAGTTAGAGCAACTTGGGAATACTGCAAAACTGTCGTTAGCAGTTCCATGTCCTTCACATTAGAAATAACAGTAGTTCTGATTTCTTGAACTATCCGGCACCAAGACACAATTCCTGATATTTGACCAGGATATAGTCCAGTATAAGTTAAAGTTTTTAAAAAAAATATGTAGAGGATAATGTCAACTGTCTTTTACAAGAATGGTTATTCAAACAGAGTGTTTGATGAGGCTTGACTTAATGTACATGAGCAGCTGTATATTAGTCACCTGTAGTGGTGAATCTTAGCAGTTGGTGGCTGAAGGAACAGAGAACTTGAACAGCTAATCACAGGAAAGAATTCCATGTCTAATGCCAGCCCTAGTCTTTGTGGCAGTTGTAAGGGTTATTGAGGATTTGAATGTAATGAAATGGAATTATGGTTTGTATTTAATGCGAAACAATCTTTGCAATCAAAAATGTAATATAAGCGGTTAACTTTGATGTGCTATGCTTAAGGCATTTGTAAACTAAGTTACACAAAAGATTCCAAGTTTGGCAATATCCTAATACATGAGCAATAGTTAATTGTAGTCTGGCTAACTAAAATGTAAGATCTGTATTTAATGGGTGTAGTTTATAAATGCTCACATAATTTCACAGAATGGTCTGGGGTGGAAGGACCTCCAAAGGTCATCCAGTCCAACTCCCCACACAGTCAGCAGGGGCAGTCCCAACCAGATCACATTCCCGAGCCCTGTTGTGCCCCACCCTGGAGATCTCCAGAGATGGGTCGTCAACCACCTCCCTGGGCAATGTGTCCCAGTGTTCCACCACCCTCTTAGCACAGAATCCATTCCTAGCATCCAATCCAAATCTGCTCTTCTCCAGTCTAAAGCCACCACTTCCTGTCCTATCACCACAGGCCTCTGCAAACAGCCTCTCTCCAGCTCAAAAGTTTATCTTGAGGTTTTTATGCCCAGTGGCTTTGTAGGTGGGATGGTGGGAAGGGGTGCAGCTTGTGTGGAAGAAACAGTCTGACATATGGGTCAAGTCCAGTGGAGGGCTACCATGATGGTTAGAGCATCACAGCACAGGCTATTTGAGGGGAAACTAGTAAAGCTGTGCCTGTTCAAGCTGGAAAGGGAAGACTCTGAGTTTATGTACTCAGCCTGCAGAAGAGAAGGCTGTAGGGAGACCTAATAACAACTACAAGGAAGATGGAGAGAGACTGTTTACCAAGGCCTGCAGTGATAGGACAAGGGGCAGCAGCTTCAAACTAGACAAGAGTAGACCCAGATTGGATATTAGGAAAAAACTTTTCACCACGAGGGTGGTGAAACACTGCAACAGCTTGCCCAGGGAGGTGGCCAAGACCCCCTCCCCAGACATACCCAAGGTGAGGCTTCACAGGACTCTGGGCAAGCCGCTTCAGCTGAGGATGCCCCTGCACACTCCACAGGGATTTAGATGATTCAAGAATAAAAGCAGTATATGTGAGGACCTAATTAGAAGACCTCTTGGAAAGATACCATGCATCAATTATTCATCTTGCTTTTACAGAATTTGAGATAAGAAGGTATGATGCTTATTTACTAAGGTGTATTTTTATCCCAGTACTTCTGATAGAATAAAATCATGTTATATTTTCCTATGTACAGTGTTTTCTTTAAAATCAAATTTGAGTATTTGGAAGAACTAACCTAGTTAAAGAAAAATTGTGGAAATGCCTATCTTCATCTGGTGGTTTTATTTCAGAGGTGATAAAATAGAAGAGAAGAATGCTGCTGGCTTTGGGGAAATAAAGTGAAGAAGCAGGACACTGGTCAAATAAGCTGTCACTCTCAATTGTTTAAACTTTGTTCTCAAAAGCAGAGGTAGAAAATTTTATATGCAAGGCATATAGATAAAAAAGTTAGTAAGTTGCTGCACAATTACTAGATTGTTCTCTTCTAAAAGCTGGAATGAGTCAAGAAGCCATTGAGGATTTTTGTTTAAAAAAACAGAAAGTACTTCAGAGCACACCTTACCTGTGAAAGCTTGATATTGCAAGTCAAATAAAGGAGTAACTATGCAGAGAGCCAAGGACTCATAGCTCCCCAGGAAGACAACTTGAACCGATATATAAAAGTCTTAGTTGTGTACATTTCACTTTGGTTGAGATTTTTGCACTTAAGATCAAGAGTGGGAGCCAGAGAAGTAACACTCAGTCCTTCTATTTGAGGTTCTGTTGTTTGAGTTTCCGAGTGCCCTAGCTTCTTTCACTGGGTGGGACAAGAATACAATTTTCCACTGCCCAAAAGACTTCTATGTTGTCTTCCAAGTTGTTCTTTAACCAGCAGGTTATTGGCTAGAGAGATGACTGGACGATGTCTCCTTGAGCTGCTGCAGTCATACCTCTGTGCAGTCAAGAAAGAGCAAGAGCCAATACAGGTTTTCAGACCACCAGTACAGAAGAATAGAGGAGGCCCTGGGAACTCCTTCTAATTAATTCACATTATTTTATATTTAATTGTCCTTGAGTACAATTTAAAAGTAGAATCACTTTGAAGAGTAGGGCTGTTAGGGTGAGGCCTTAATATCGCCTAAGTATGATCGGTTTGGTTTAGAGTGCAATAAAAATCTTGAGCAAACAGTGTACCACACAGACATTAGGGAGTCCAAGCCTGTGAGCATGCAGTGCTTGACTGACTGCAGAGCTGCTTGGTGCAGATGTCAAGCTAGCCTAAGGGGGGAATTTGTATACAGGTTGTTCTTCATGGCTGACACTGCTTTGGCTCAGCATGGCTGTAAAGATCACAGCACATCTGAGGATCTTATCAAGGGAGTTTTTATGGTTTATGCCTGTGTTATTGGTGCCTTGGTATAACTTTGTTACAAAAACATTCGTTTCGTTTTTTTTTCTCTCCAGACTCCACAGTGTAACAGATTCTTCAGACAGGCATTACAAATCAATTGTGCTCCTGCCATACTTAGCCCCTGCCTCACCAGCAGTCAGTTTACAGTTTTGAAATGTGAAGTGTCATTGCAGAATTCTCCATGCTTGAGAGACGAGTCTGTAGAGCAGTTTTCGTTCCTCTTACAGACACTTTTCTCCTTTCATAAGCACCCAAAGTGGTATGTTTTGGGAGGAAAAAAACATTACCAAGAGAAAAAGGTGCTTCAGCTGTATCATTTGTGAATATTAACACGCCCTGGCATTGAGAAGTAGATGATTGTTATTGTAATGAAGATGAGGTTGGAGTGACTGGAAATAATTTGTTTGCAATTTTTTCATTATAGCGGTCCCAAGGATAATGTGTTCGTTTATTTCACTGACCATGGAGCTCCAGGACTTCTGGCCTTCCCTGATGATGATGTAAGCATTTTTGGGTTTTTCTTTGTCATAAAAAACATCCTTTTAGTGAAATACTAAACTAATAATAAACATAAAACATAAAAATATTTGATGCACTGCCATATTGAGGGGAGAGACAGAAAGCAAACAATATTTTTCTCATCACCACATTTTGGGTTTTTTTCCAATTTGAATGTGAAGCACTCAGCTGAAATTAAGTGATGTCTATTTAAAATTTCATTTGACTTTGACAGTCCAAGCAGGTTGTTGGTTTTCTGGTGCACTATACATATTATCTGGGACCATTACTTGTTATTCCCAGAGTGATAGATACTGGAATGTTGTATTTAAGAAGGATAAAACACTAATGGAAAACAGTATATCTATCTCTCTCTCTCTCTCTCTCTCTATATATATATATATATATATATTCCCAGCAATTAGTATTTATTTGTACAGAGTGAATTGTCTGTCTATTAAGCATCAGTGGGTTTAATACAAACATTCTTATTTTGCAGCTACATGTCGAGGACTTGAATAAGACTATTTGGTACATGCATCATCACAAAAAATACCGGAAGGTAAAGAAACATAATATAAATTGTGAGATTAAAAGAGCATTTGGCATGAGAGGGAGATTTGTCTTCATTGTGAAAGGTTTTATTTAAAGCGGGAGGAAATTATTGCCATGCAGTGAAATCTGGGTTTTGCACTTAAAAGAAATGATCCTCTCCAGATTTTTCTCTTTCCATTTTTAGTTTACTGTATATTTGCAGTAATTGTTGAGATGCAGTGCTCTGTCAGTATATATTCTGGCCAGTGTTGGAGAAGTAACATCTGTAACTACTGTGCTCTTATACTGTGTACCTGACTTCCTGTGCTTTGTTGATTTCAGACTGCACTGTTACTAAAGGAAGTTGGTATATACCTCATGTTTCTCATACTGTTACTAACACAGTTTAAGAGGCTATGCCTCCTGTTAGAAAACTCTGTGCATTTATTTAATCACATGTGGTTTTAAAGTAGGAGAACTGATACTCAGAACATTTTGGTAGCTTTACCACAGAAAGCTGCTCTGAAAAGGAAATCTGTCTACTGTGGCTGACTGTATTTATGAACACATAAATGGGAATTGGTTCCAGAAATACTACATTCAGTAGTGGTACATTGCTGTACCTAAAAAGTGACTCTCTATTGGATTTTTGCTTTGTACATTAGACAAGAGATCCCTGTAGATTCTACAGAGATTAATAGCATATTTTCATTGTAATTGTTTCCCCTTTCCACATAGTTGAGTTCTAAAAACTGAAAAAATTGATCTTTGTGCTTTTATGGTTTATTTAGTAGCATTATGGACAGCTTTTGTTTCTGGGATAGCAGTACATGCCAGCTATCTGCAGCTGAAAAGCACTGAAGGACTTTCTTCCATATCCTCGTGGCATTTCTTAAAGTCTCTGATGTATTCTGCAGATGGTGTTTTATATTGAAGCATGCGAGTCTGGATCTATGATGAATCATTTGCCTGATGATATCAATGGTGAGCGATCAGCTAACTTACTGGATTTAAATGTCACAGCTTGTCACAGGCCTGAACAGATACTGTGTCAAGGACAGGTTCAAGGCACTTAGATGTACAGTTTTAGCAAGGAAGCATAAGACTTACAGAAAGCAGTGTCTTCCAGGATTTAATGGAGTCTTGCAAGGACTACCAGGGCTTCCAGGCTCTTGCAAATGAGAAGTATTTCTTTTCATGAACAATGTGGTTGCCCTTAACTGATAGCAGTTGAGTTAGGTTGGTGTTTCTCAACCGCAGCACTGCTTACAGCAGGTGTGAAGTTCCTGCTGTCAGTTTCATTGAGTAGCAAAGGCAGGTCGGAGACACCAATGCCAGGCAATTTTGCTGTCCATATGCACAACACAGGAAATGGAACTCAGATTTTTCAGAGTTTTTAAGCTCTCTGCTGCAGAGAATCAGAGTCATCAAATTAAAGTACTGTTCTGTGGCAGGGAGACTCGGTGCTCTGGTTTTATTGTAGTTTTGAGCTGTAACTGCAGGTAAGACCAGGCATGTGCCTACCCACGGCTTCCTGGGTCTTTGTCCCTGGAGTACACAGCCTTACGCCTACTTAGACGTCTTACAGCTCTATCAAGCGTTTACAGGAAGCTCACCCAGAATATTTCATTGATTCTGATTGCGCAGTAAATCACCATGTTTCAATGTTTGTTCTGTTGGAAATTTCCTGTATTGAGAAGAAGAGTTTTACCACCAACTCTGCCACAGAACAGAGACATACAAAGATGGAAAGTTGAGTTTATGTATTGCACTACAAAGCTGTCTTTGGCAGGCAGCCTTTGATGGTGAACTACAAAGCTTAACTTGTTACTTACGAAGCATTTTAAAGGATGCTAAGAGCAGAACTTGGCTACAAAGACAAAATTTAAGACTTTTTAGCTTTTGAACTTCAAGTATGCTTTGAGTAGAATCAACACTATAGCTATATAAAGGCACGCCTAACACTTTCTCATTTTGAAACTTGGCCTTCCTTTAGTTAGATAAGTTTGTCTTTTTTTGCCAAAGTCAATTCATAGCAAAATAGCTTTTGTCTTAGTAATACCTCAAAGATATATATAGTATTTCCATTGTGTTAGAAGATTATGGGAACACTATGCTTGGGACAAATGCTGTAGAGAGGTTTTTTGCTTCTCTCTGTAGAATGTTATCAAAGAAAGGGTATTAGTTAGAAGCTGGCATTTTCCGGAAGAAAAAATCATTTAGGGGATTTACTCTCAAGTTTGGTAAAAAGTTGCCATTATTGTGATAAAGAAAATGAATGTATAGGTGGTTGTGAGTGCAACCAGGCAGTTTTCTGAATAGCAGGTAGTCTCTCAGAAGTGCATATTCTTCTCTAAACACCCTAGACCACACATTTGGCAGCAAGGAAGGAGCTTTTAAAAGAACATTGTGGCTGACTGAACAGAGTGATTAACAAGCTTCTTTCCTTCCTGCTACTTAGAAGTAAATGGTTGAAAGCCAAAATACTTAGACAAATATATGCAGCTAAGTACTCTTATGTGGAGAGGTTATACATTAAAATAGGAAAAAGAAAAAAAAATGGCTTTGTCTTACAGTTTATGCAACAACAGCTGCCAATCCCAGAGAGTCATCTTATGCATGTTACTATGATGACAAAAGGCAGACTTTTCTTGGAGACTGGTACAGTGTTAACTGGATGGAAGATTCAGATATGGTAAGTTACTTAGATGGATGTTTCTCATTTCCATGCATGAAAAATCACTAGGCTTTAAAAAAATGGGTCCTTTACAAGATTTGTGAAAATACTTGTTTTTATGTGAGATGCAAATCAACACATTGAATTAGTAAAAGTATTTATCTACTGCTCAGAACCATATATAATCTTGACTTGTTTGGGCGACTACATTTATTTCCGAAACTAACTTTCAGAAACATTGCCTTCTTTTTGTTATTTATAAGATTAGAAACTGTGTAACTTCTAGTTTTGGATTCACATATTTGATTTGCTAGTCTGAGACACATCTCCAAATTTGTTAAACAAATGGAGCATCTCAGTAAATTGTACCTCTGCTTCAGGGATCCTTAGATACTGAGCTGTGGCTAACTCATTTGTTAGCATAATGGAAAAGAGTATTAATGAAGCAAATCTGGGATTTGCATGCTAGCCTATTCCCTTCTTGCCCATGTGTTGTGAGATTAGGAGATCACTAAAACCAATTTGAAAATATGCAGTCGAATGTTTTACATTTTAACTTTTATTTCTTTTAAAGGTTGTGTAACTTTTGCCTTACATATTAGCAGCTAAGACCTTCTCCAGGTTTCCTTAAATTTTTAGAATAGCTGAGTATCTGTGACCACATGGAGTTTTCTTCATGCAGGAGGATCTAAGAAAAGAAACTCTCCACAAGCAGTTTCAGCTGGTGAAGAAACGCACCAACACCAGCCATGTGATGCAGTATGGAAACAGAGTATGTATTTGGGTGGGCTGCCTGGTCATGACAATAGCTTAAAACCTTTCTTGCGCTATGCTTTCATCCCTTCAAAACTAAATAATAATTTTTTAAAAACTGCTGTAAACTGGCAGAGTTTATTAAAAAAGTTAAACTGTTTGTCCTGGGAGACAACATAGCATTTAAGAGACAATGGTCCTAAGACTAAAGGAGATACAGCCTAATGCTTTAATCCAAGGAGTCCGAGCATACAAGTGTTCTGCCAGCAATTTTACACCTCATTTCAATCAAGAAGAGTATTTACCATTTCCAGGCATATTATCAATATTAATGAAATGTTGATGAAGTACATTGATCCTTCAAGTGGAAAGAGCTAAGAGGTAGTAAATAATTTATAATAGTATCATTGTTCAGTTGACTAAGTATTTGTAAAAAAAAAAAGAAGTCAGGTTACATAACTTGACAGTCACTTTCCTTACCGTGAATTTTGGGAATAAAAGTTCCTTGATTTTTGGCAGTCTTGACCTTGTGTTAAAAAATACCCTTGGACACATGCAAACACTTAAAACCCTGTGATCTCTTTTGTTTTCTCTATTAGAGCAGGTTTAAAGGTTAGGTTTGAATGGCAGAGCAAAGACAGACTACCTACTGGAGGTGAGTGACAATTTCTGTTTCTGTGCTTTCTGACCTTCAGAGCATATCCTCCATGAAAGTGATGCAGTTTCAGGGGATGGGGAAGAAAGCTGTCCCCATTTCTCTGCCACCTGTAGAACACTATGACCTGACACCTAGTCCTGATGTGCCTTTTGCAATCATGAAACGAAAGCTGATGGCTACTAATGACATTTATGAGGCTAAGAAGATTGCTGCAGAGATGAAAGTATACCTGGAGGTAAGCCAAAAAACACCCCAAACCAAACCCTGAAGCCTATGGGATTGCTTCCATTTAAAAAAAGTTCCAATGAAATTACTCTTCAGACTGGTAACCTACAGCTTTAAAATTCAGCCATCTGTTCCATAAGGCACATTCAGTAGTGATTATCTAGACAAATGTAAGCAAATGAAAAATTCCATCTTACAGCATTCATTGCTGAGAAATTTCTTGTCTTTATCCATAGGGAGGACTTAACTCTGGTATTGGAGAAACTCTTGTCTCATTAGAGCTGAGTCTCCCAAATCAAATAGCTGCTGCAGAATGGTAGTCAGTTAGTGGGTTTGGTGTTTTCTTTCTTCTGGCAGAAAACCATAAGGACATGGAGTGATTTTTTTGAGCACCAGGAGTATGACTTTCTGGCTCCCTAGTTTTCATTTGTATGTCAAGAGACAGGTCCAGAAGACTGCTAAAAATAAATGGCAAAATTTGGTTCCTTAAATAGCCCAAGAGTTCAGGGAAGTTGAAAGAAATACAAATATCATTCAAAGTCTTTGAATTAGGTTTAGAAAAAACATATTTTAAGTTATTTTTTTTTTTGTGCAGGTGAAAGAGTTTATCCAAGAATCCATGAGAAGGATAATCACCTTAGTAACAGGATCAAAAGAACACACCGACAAAATTCTGTCAGACAGGCTGACCATCAGCAATTATGACTGCTACCGGTCAGCAGTAAACCACTTCAAAGCTCATTGCTTCAACTGGCACTTAGCTGTGGTAAGTCAAGCATCAGAGACGACCTGATAAACATACTGGTAAAACAAGCACAGTAGTCATAAGTATCTCTGCAAAATCAGGATCTGCTTAAAAGCTACACTGGGGACAGCCAAACATCTTAGTTTTGGAGAAAATATAATGTAAACAGGAAACCACTTCCACAACTTCTGTAGATAGGCAGGAAGATTATCAAAAATACTTTGAGTAAAACCAAGAATAAAACTCAGTTTTTTACTATTAAGTTCTGTCCATTCACTCACTCCATCCCCAGATATTCCAATGTTAAATAAGTCACGCTGAATTTCTGCTTGAGTCATCTGTACTGGCAGAACAGAAACACAGAACCACTGGGAATTCCTAATCCGTGTACATTCAGACTGCTGTATTATGATTGTGCCATGATCACATTGAATGCCTGAAAGGTACTTTTTAGTTTAGGGTTTTTATTACTGTCTGCTCTTCTTAGAATCCGAGTTGAGGGCCAAATCCTGTAGTGCCAAGCACTGTTTAGATAAGAATAAGAAGGGTCAGTTCCTATCCCAGTTGTGATGTCAGGCAAGATAACTTAAGCAGCCAGTGGCACGTGCTAAGATGGGTTAACAGCAAATAAATTGATTTCAGCAGAAGACAGTAGGATTACTGGCAGTTGCCCAGGATTTAAGTACTACGTACAAATCAAAAGCAGATGCACTTTTTCAGCTGAAGCTTCTAATCAGCCAGCCTACTGGGAGGTCACATTGCTCTGTTAAAAATTTTGGTTTCTCTTGAGAGTTCTTTCTTGTTTGTTATGTGGGCATCTTTGTATAAAGTGGGTTAAATGGGCAAGCCTTGCCTCAGGGGGCCATTGTACAGCAACAGCTGAATTCACCTAATGAAATTAAAAGAGCAAAGTGCACAGAATAAGGATTCATTTATCCTACTGCTAGATTTTCAAGGCCATAAACATCTTGAATATTAATAGCATCTCTGAATTACTTTGTACAGTAGTGTAGATTGCATATAGATTGATTTGCTCGTAAGCACTGAAATTATTAACAATGTTTGTTTATTTCAGTATGAGTATGCACTGAGCCAGCTGTATGCCTTGGTCAACGTTTGTGAAAAAGGATACCCCATTGACAGGTAATGAGGTCCCTAGAGACAGGTGTAGTTTCATCTGTGGCTAAAAAGGCAGAAGCTAATGAGTGGATAAAGCCTAATGCTAAAAGCTTCTTGCTTATTCTTCTCTTTTGACAATTTTGTCGGTAAAGTTCTCACTAAAGTTATGAAGGCTTATTTTGAAAAGCAGGTCATTATTAGTCTCCTCCCATTAATACTGATTAATTTCCCTGTAATTTCCTTGTTGAAGACCCATAAGGGAAATGATAGCCAGGCAGAGCATCCCACTGCATCACATGACGTAAAATAGCATCGCTGGTGCAAGGGTGTTACCCTTTAACTCCTGCATGATCTTTTACTGAAGCAAGGTTGGGAGCTACTGTTTTTACTCTGCTGCCTCCTCAGTTGCTGCCTCAAAACACCACAGCACTGCTGGGTTCTGGTGAGAAAAGGGAATACAGTGCTGAGTGTGACAGGAGGAAAAGGGACAGAAGGCAGCAGAGGGGTGGAGCATAGAACGGGAGCATGGACTGGTAATTTAATCAGTGTAATTCAGAAGGTGAAGAACTGTTGCTTCTACTCCGGGTAGTATCTCGTGCAGTCAGTTTGGGAAACAGTTTGAGAGCAAAGCACCAGAAAAGTTTCTCACTGTTTTTTCATCTCTTGCAGAATATTCCTGGCCATGGATAAAGTGTGCCTTGGATATTGATGGAAACATGAGTGCCTATTACAACCCTTACTACAAGTGATAACTTCTCATAACTGTAATAATCCAGACTTTGCGTGCATGCAACATGAAGAGTTAGCCACGGTACTGGAGCTGTGCTGGGAGCTGAGGCACCTGACCGTGAGCAATACAGCATTTGCCAGTGCTCTCCCCTGCATCCCCTCCTGCTGGCAGCCCACTGGTTTGACATTTGACAGTGGCATTTTGGCAGACCACGTGGAGCTTTCAAGATTGTTGATTTGGTTCAAACCTCAATGCTCTTAAGAATCTGTGGATGAACACTACAAGCCAACTATCAGTGATTGCTAAATATATGCGAAATTTAAACATTGAGTCATTAATTCTGGAAATTTTTTTTAACGATGTTGTTAACTATTAGCTTTTTAAAAAATGAGTGAATTCCATTGCAGTGACTAATTTGCAAAGTGGTTAAAGAGTGAAGAAACCAAAGCTTGTTCTTTAAGCTTTAACTCATTAGCAGTTTAAAGAAATTAGTAGCATTCAAGAACTACTGGATATGAACAGCCTGTGTGCGTAGAAACTACTGTTTTCCAAAGAAATACATAAATGTCTAATGCTGTAAATTTAGCACCAGTATGCTATAATTCAGTGTACATACACACAAACCTGTGGGAAGTCATAGGGTACAGGAATTGTCTGTGAATAAAAATAAAGGTGACAGTTTCATCAACCTGCAGTGATTGCCTACAGCTAATGTGTTGAGACACCTTGTATCTTGAAAATGAATGAAAGCTAATTTATGATGCTGCACTAAAAGATTATCTATGCCAGGTAAGCCAGGTCTCAAAAAAAAACCCCAAAAACCAAAACAATGCAGGCCACCAAGATTAAAACCACGAAAATCCTCACCTGAAAGCAAGAGCAACAAAAAAGTATCAAAAGTAGAAAATCACATTTGAAGGCACCGCTTTTTTAGAGACAACTCAGTAAATGAGAAGCAGGGGGAAATTAGGCATTAGAAGCTGTTGAAAAATAGTTTCAGATTGCCCATGCATTGTTACACATGGAGACAGGACACAGATTCTTCAAAGTTCCTTCCAAAGTATGTTGAAATACATAAAATTACTTCATCTCTACGGGAAAAGAACAATCTAGAAAAAACTAAACCAGCATCTCCAAGACGAAGAGTTTTAAGTAGCTCCACTCAGAAAAGTTATAAGGGGTGTGGGGTGTAACTGAAACTATTTAAAGAGCCAGATAAGGCAAGGAGCATAAGCATTTTCAGCTGTGTGCTGAGTATGGAGCGATCCCAGAGCACAGCTAGTGTCAAGGTGGATGAGAAAATGTACAAGTGTGTAGAACTAGGCTTTACTGAATTAAGAAATGAATGTTTGCACCTTGGAGGGTGTTGAAAGTTCAGATATGTGCTGTTCTTGCATTGTCTCTTTCAGCTGTAAAGCAGAGGGGTTTAGCAGAAATCTAAAAGTAGGTATGACATTCTTGACTGCTGGGATGTGTTGCAGGTGTTCATTCTTCTGCTGGCAGGAGGAAAGGTTTTAGATCTGGACAGCTTTTATGTACTATGGCTACTATCATAAAAGAGTGTACCAAGAACCTCCAGTTGCTTTGAAAGAATGGGAAAAACTACTCCTTCAAAGCCCTGTTTGACTATCTAGATCTGCTAAGTTTTACACATCTCTGCTTTTCGAGTTGTTCTTTTCCCTAGAAAGCCAGCTTGCTTCTCAAGCACTTAGCATCATCAGTTCATAGCTCTAACAATTTTCTTCATCCTTCAGAAATACCTATTTTCTCCCAAAATACTCAGAAGAGGCCTTTGTTCTTCTGGATTTTCATATCTAGAACACAGACAGGAAAAGAAGCAGCACTCCAGGTTCTGCAAATAGCATCACTTTAAAGCTAAGAGTCTCCAGTCATTTTAAGTTGGCCTCAGAAAGTAAGAATCAGATGAAAAATCAGCTTCTTGCACACATTTGTTTTCATCCATTGCCTGATGCCCAGGTGGCATGTGTAGTTCACAAAGATCATGTATCCTGGCCCTCCCCATGATTCTTGTAGTTCTAAGGATGCAAAGCTGAAACATGAAATAGTGAGATTTTGTTCTGTCCATTTTCTTCTTGCAAGAGTGATTTCCAGAGCTTCACCATCCTAAATGCCACCCACAGGGATGTGTCAAAACACCAGACAGGCAATCTGCTGAAGATGTGATTGCACCAACCATGCTCAGACAAAGCATGTTCTTACCCATTCTCAAATAGCATTAATGTGCTTTTGAGTTTCTAGTTCATATCCAGAGACCCACTCCTTGCTCTGCGGAAATAACAACAACAACCTTCACCTGCACTGGTCAATACATTTGTTTTAATGGCTCCAAATAGCATCTCAGAGTGCTTGGCAGGCTATTTATTTTGGGGTGGTAATAGAACCTGATAATAAAACAATTTTAGGACTGTGCAAAGGTCAGTCTCGTGCCAGAGTATCTTGCAGTGTTATTGGGCAAGCGCAGACACCCTTAGTTTTTCTGCAGGCATGCATTGCTCAGGCTGCCATTCCTGTAATGCCGGGGTGCAGGAATAAATTCTGCAAAATATGGAAAACTCTCAGGTTGCCAACAAATTGTCATCAACTGACAGAACAGGGCAAAGCTGAGGCTGTGTTTACAAAAACCTTTCCTGAGCAGAATAGTCATGTGCATCCGCAACCTCTGAGAAGTGTCATTCACACCAGCCAGGGCTTCCTGCCCTCCTCCTCATTGCTAAGAAAAAAGTTCAAGGACCTTTTCTCAGCTGCTCTGTGCCAAATTTGCTGTGTGTCTCTACCAAATATCCTGCTGAACACAGCAGTTTGCCACATTTCCTTTGAGAACACCTGAAGGACAAAATGCCTGATCAGTCTCCAAAGTACACTCTACGCTATTTCTATAGAAGGCAAACAGACATGGACACAATTTTGTTCAGTGCGTGTAACCACCTTCCCTTTTCTACTAGTTGTAAAGCAGGAGATAAGGCACTTTTTTTTGAGATTTCAGTAAGCAGTACTATTTTAGCTGTGCCTAAAACAAGCTGCATCTTCCTTTACCAGGGATGACTTAAGGTAAAGTGCTGAGCTGCCATACCTATCTCAGCGCAATGGGCTGGAGGCATCTCCTTATAGTCAGCACTCAGCTTCTGCCCTGTGAGAACGGGGATAGAAAAGCAGCTGAAGAGAAGTCCTGATGAAGCAGTATTTTGTGCCAAGACCCAGGCAATTGTTAATCAGAGGCCTCATCCTTCCTAAGGATGTGATACTCCAGAAGAGGCAGAAGACAACAGAAAGTCTGTGATACTCCAGAAGAGGCAGAAGACAACAGAAAGTCTGTAATCCCATGCACTACAGGCAAAGCTGGCCAGTACATCACGGGAGTAACACCCATCCAAGGAGGAACTCCAGAGGGACATGCAGGGTCTATGCACCAGCTGGTCAGGGGGAACCAATTCTTCACAGTGCAAGCAGTTGAAATGCTGGACCAGGGCCCCAGTGAAGCTGTATGATCCTCCAGCCCCAGAGACCTGCAGCACCAAAAGGCCTTGAGCAAACTTGAGAGGCAGCCCCAGTTGGACAGGAATTGGACGGGTAACTTCCGGGAATGTTTGCCAGCCTGAATCACTCTACAAGCCTGTCAGATCTTGTGACAGGTTTCAAAGTACAGTTGGTGAGAACTGCACGATAAGGCCCCAAAGCGCTTGAGTTCAGTAGGAAAACTGCCTTTGATCTCAATGAGTCTTATTTTAGGTTATATGTTGCCTGCAAGTGTAATTATTTCAGTGAATTATTGACAGCTTGTATCACTGGGTACAAAAGGGCATTAAATCAGCTCTGTGAACCAAGTGACCTCAAGGGCTTTTTGGTTTCCCTTTACAGAAGTTGATGGATGCAGATCTCCCTCTTCCTCTTTCACACTGGGATCCTCTCCTTATAAGTGAGTGATTGCTGCACATTTTTCTGCAAACAAGTGTTTGGGGAGGCCTCGGATGGATTGCACAATCCCACTTTGTACTGAAACACTCCTGTCTGCTGATGGCCCATGTGAGAGCTAGAGTGTGACTCATGGTGTAACCATCTTGACTAACCAGGGAAGGCTGCAGATCACCAGACTGGACTACTTCCCCCTTGTCTGACCTGCTGTATGAGAAACCCCATGGCAAAACAAATTAATGAAAGAATGCCCATTTCATTCCTTGTCCTGATTTTGCTGGGACATGAGTTGACTCCCAGGTGTATCCCATACCATGAGCATCACTCTTGGAATAAAAGGGGAAGTTTGCTGAGGAGAGGGGAGCCTCCTGATACTCTTCCTTCTTTTAAGGATTGTCTTCATGTTTAGTGTGGCTGCTGTACCTTTGCTGGGTTAAGTGTAACTTTGCATGCTTCACATTGGTATCAGTTTTGTTGTTTCATTAAATCTGCTTTCATTTAGCCTTTGGGTCTCCTCGTGTTCTCCTAATTATTCTTGTCTGCTGGAGAGGGGTCATTGGATGTAACAGCTACTGTAGTTTAGCCCCAGATTTGGGGCAAATGTAGACATTCCCACATTTGACCTTCTTCTCACCATCAGAAATACCACATGTGAAAATGACCTGCCCAAAGCAGGCACTAGGGTCCAGAGGGAGTGACACGTGGATCTGCTATAGCACTCTCTATGCTGGGGACTCAGAGCTTTGCCAGGGTCACCAAAACAACAGTGTGCTTTCCAGTACAGGCTGTTTCAGCATGACTGGTGCAGGCAAAGCCTGAGTCCCATCACAGAGCTGTGAGCTTGGAGAGGCAACAGGTAATCTCCCAATTTGTGTTCCCTGGAAAAGGACAGCTGTGGTTGGGCCCTCGAGGAGCCAGGTCACCTTGGTACCCTAGAGATGTATGTTTAGCAAATTTGTTGCTGGTGGTTTCTATAATGTGACCCAAATGGCCATGTGCTCTCTGGCCTCTGAGTGAGCTCTGCTGTGCACCAAGCCCCAGCACAAGGATACCCATCCAGGCAGCTGGCAGCCAGGCACTGTAAGTCATGTTACTGTCCTAAGTCTCTGAGGCTTTGCAAATCAAATCAGAGTTTTGCTGTTGTTGCGCCAGAGGGAAACGTGGCATGTGCAATTTGAAAGCCTTTGTAAAAGCCAAAAGAAAGTCAGGTAACACTCCTTGTGTTTTGAAAACTAGGATTTGCAGGTCTGATTTTGGAGCTGAACTTTGGTAGATTTTAGTCTGAGCTCATTTGGATTGCAGTGATTTAGCACCGTTGAAGTTTCTTTGGGCTCCACTGACCAACCATATAATCTCCCTGAAGTCCAGCTGCTGACTCAGATGTCCCAGAACACTGTAAACTGCCACAGTGCTTCCTTTCAGTAATCTGTTGTTCAGCCCTGGCCAGTGCAAGGTCCAGCTGGTCTCTGGAAATATCCAGCAGACAATCACTTCCAGCTTTCTTCCTTGCATGTTTCTACTTTAGCCTCATCCCCATTAGATTACATTAGGCTCATTAACTGCGAATGTTACAGTATAAAGACAACCTGATCTGGGCAAGGGCTTTGGCAAACACATGTCTTTGCTCCTGGCACTTAAAATAACTTGCAGCAAGCAAGCTGCTGATCAGGCCAGCCCTAGAGTGAGGCAATGGGGAATACCAGCTCCAGTCATGGGCGTCATGCACTTTCTGGGAATGGGGAATTAGCTGAGTTGAGGCTGAGATATGGCTGTGGGGAGTTGGAGACCAGCCCAGCTGCACATGACAGTCCTGGCAGACTGAAATGCAGTCCTCATGGGTTAGTCGGGTTAGCCCTAGTGAGGCACTTGAGGCAGCAACACTTGTGAGTGCCACCAGAGTTCTGAGAACAACATCTCCTTCATCAAATCTTTACTGGAAACCTGTACCTCAGGTTTGGTCATGGCGTCCTGAGTGCCACTCTGAGAGCAGCAGGGGCTCCCAGCAGGAGCACACTGCACAGCACCAGTGGCAGTGCAAGGGAGGGTTTGGCTCTGCCACCCTGCAGGTGTCCTGCAGGTGTCCTGCCCACAGGCAAGGCAAAGATGCTGACAGCTGCACATGATCAGAAATAACCATGAATTCAGTCAGCTCATGCCCAGTGTCACGCACTGCCAGGTCTGCACATGATGGCCTCAAACCCAGGACTGCTGCTATACGCTGTTCCTCATTTTCAGTTGTTCCTTTCTGACAAGACACGCAGGCAACCCAAGATGGCAGATGCACAGCACTTGTTTGCTATTTGTATGCAGATTTGGCCAGTGCACACTACAGCTGGGGCACATAGGTGCAGACATTTCAAGCCCCACAAACTAAGCGAGTGACCAGCTACATAGCTTTGGACCTTCAGGAGTAAGTCAGGAATCCTGGGCAACTTGGCCCAACATGCCCCAGCTCTTATTTGAATGCTAATGGAAAAAACAAGAGCAGTTTTGAGCAAAACTCAGAATAATTCACCTTCTCATTCCAATGAGAACTTTGCCAGGCCTGATCCCAAGTTTGCATTGCTGCAGTGCAATGCAGTTTGCTTCCTGCACGCAGGCAATCCAGTATGCTGTGCTCATAGTCAGAATCTTGTGTAAACAAAGGCAACCAGAAGACACAGATCTGTCTTGCAATTAAGGCTCCCACTTTCATTACTCAGTGTGAGAAAACAATTTTCTATTTTAATGAAATGTATTTTTACATATGGTGCATAAAATAATTGCAGCATATCAGACATGGAAATAAATACACAATCATCCAGACACTATCATACAATCACTATCCGTGATTAAAACTGCTGTACATATAAAACTGATGGTGAAGACTTCCAACTTTTAGAGAAAAACTTACTGATGAGAATGGCTGTGCTACCTGATTTCCATGACATATATATGGCAGAAAATGTATTCTTAGTGAAGGTAAGGCATTATCTTGCATGGTCTGTACTGATGAGGATTTCAAAGGCAATGACATACTGCATGCAGTGATCCAGTGATGGAATTCTGCTACGGGTGGTGACCTTGCTCCACTGAATGTGTCAGACGAGACTTGATTTTATTTAGACTGAGTGAACAGACACTGTAAGGCATATATGCAGTCTTACCTCCAAAAAAGACTGAGGTGATGCAGACCTTTCACAGGCCTTGTGCACAGAGGTGATTCACAACTGCCATCATTTATTACAGAGTAAATGTCCATTTTTTTTGCAAGATCTCCAGATTTTCTCCACTCTCCATTTACATTCTGCAATATCAGCTGGCTACCAGAAGGAAGTTCTGAGGTTAGATACTTCAAGTTTTCCAGAGGATGAATGTTCTCCTGAATACTCTTTTTATTTCTTCAAATTAACTCTGCTGAGAAATGCTCTGTATTCAGCATATCTGCCCCGTGTCGAAGGCTATTCTCCAAAGATCTTCTGAGGTCTAAAGATACCAGAGGATCTCATGAGATAAACTATCCAGCCCTTCCAAGACGACTGCAAACACAACAAAAGAGCAGCATGGCTGTTAGAGAAAGTCTGACTCATTTACAATTGGAACCGGTAGGGTTTCCTGGTCGATTGGTTTATAAATAAAATGAAAATCTTTCTTGGTTTGACACTTCAGCAGGGAAGCTTTGATACGGTGAGGAAGGGCGTCTTTGTCCAGCCGCAGCCACTCGTTATCAACATAAACAAAAATTGCATAGTCTTTGGGATGGGAGACTTCAAACTTTTCGGCACACTGCTGGCTCAGCTGCTCAGCAGTGGTGTCGTTCCGGGAAGCAAGTGTCCTTGACTGAGCACCAATTTCCAGAAAGGAGATAGAGATGAAATCCTGAAGGGAAATATGAAGATAGATCTTGCAGTTAACACAGACTTAGGACAGAAGGAAGTAGAATTCAGCTGCCTAGAGCTCATAAATATCCTCCAATCACTCTCCAATGTCCTGGTAATTCTCTTTTCTCCCCTCTGAGGAACAAGCTTTGAATCAGCAAATGCTTACACTAACAAATACTTAACCAAGTAATTAGCCCTGTAAAGATAAAAAAGTGAAAGTTTTTTTCTGATTTTGGTGAAGATCCTTAGTGAGCGGTCTACAACTTCTTCCATCTTTCTATAGAGTGCAAAGAAGAAACAGATCAGAATAACAAACCAAAAATCTCAGAGATCTGCTCTGAAACTTCCCTACCTCACAGAAACTGGAAAGGACTGGGGAGACCTTTGTAACTCCACCAACTAAAGAGCACGCTGAATGTATGCCCTCTGAACTTCCTTTCATCAGTAAGAAAAAAGCAAAAGAAGTTATGCTGAGAAGGCTGATTTACTCTCATCCTGTCCAAGCACTAATTACTGTTGGGACAGTTTTCCCCTTGCCAAACTCATAGGGAACAGAATCTATGGCAGCTTTGACCATAGTGCAACCTGTGTGTTTAATTTGTATCTGTGAAGTTTTAAAAATTCCCAGCTTTTTTGATGAGAAAATACTCAGGGTTCCCAGCAAAAGTGAAATTTGCCAAACATCTGGACTAGAGGTTTCTAAATGGCCTTTATGATGTACCACTGCAGATGACTAAGCATGCAGGGACATGCTGAACACCTCGGCAAGCTGTTTACCTCCACCAGGATAGGCTTGCACGTCTCTGATATTGCCCTTCATTCAAAGGAATGGAAAATGGTCATTACACTGCTGGAGGCCTTGGGAATGTTTTGGAGAAACGTTATTTACTTGCCCAGTTATTATGCTCCATGCTAGGTGCTTGATATCAGCTACTGCCAGAGCAGCACTTGGGACGAGATGGATGTTTAATGTGTCTCACCCACCATTCACGTGTTCTGGAACTGTTTTGACTGCAATATGGGACATGTATTAAATCCCATGCTTTCTCAGGGCTATACAGGCAGTCGAATTTCAGGAGACTTTCCCCTGGGCCTTCACAGCTTTCAGGTTTCCACCGAGTTCTTTACAGAACCTGAGATCTGTCCTTTGCTGCCTCCCAGTGGGTGACAATTTGATCACAAGACATGGGGCTGGCAGGGCATCCTGTCTGCCTGGTCCTGCACCCAGCTTCACCATGGCTGAAAGTTCAGAGCACCCACCTGGGACCTTCTTCCGCTGGTGCATGGGCTTCAAAGCAAGCCGGCTGTTGTGGGGTCTGCCCTGCAGCCAGACAGGAGAGCCTTGTCTGACCGGTCCATGGGATGTCTCGAGCCTTTCTACAGCTTTGTGCCACCTACGAATTGCGCATGTGTAGCCTGCTCACATCTCCTCAGCCTAGCCTAGGACCTCCTTAGTCCCTAAGGCCACGGAGCAGAAAGGTTCCCTGCCTCTCTGCTGCATCTCTGCACATGCGTAGGCTCCTAGAACATCCCCTTCAAGAATGAACAATGAAATTACTCTGCAGTCACATTTAAAATATTATTATGAGGGTACATCAAAATGCACTAAAAAAAAAACCAGGAAAGTGATCGTTTCTAAGATTTGTGTGTTTACTTTTAAGATTTGGTAATCTTGCACCGTATATACTCTATTTTTTAAAAAATAGTAATTTGGGTTAATCTTACTTTAAATTAATTATCCTATTAAAAACTAGTGAGTATGGAGAGAGCATGTTCATTTTTCAGGCTGCTGCCCTAGAAAGTAATGCCAGATACCTGAACTGACGAGCGGGAAGCTCGGGCCTTGTTCAGAGTCCTGCGTCGTTCCCAGCGGTGAATGGAGTCCTGCACCTCCATGCTAAGCTGCCTTGTGACGGTGATTTTGTCGTAGTTCTTGATGTGTTCCAGGGCTCCATAGGTAGTGGTTAAATAATAAGAGCCTGCAAAAGGAGGAAGTCCTGTATGAGCATCGCACCTGCATGGGCCATTCATTTTACCTTCCATCCTCTCTTCCTACGCCCATGCAGTAGCAGCAGTCCGACACTTGCATTGCCTGTGCCTCTCTGTGGGGAGTGCAGGGGAATCTGAAGTTAACCCAAGAGAAGCGAGACATAGTGATCACAGTCCCCTCTATCCCTTTCTACTTCACAGCAATATTGCTACCCAGATCACTGAGGTTGTAGATGCCCTAGGAGTAAACACTGGCTGAAAGCAAACTACTGCAATAAGTGCTTTCACAAATAAATCCAAACCATTCTTATGTCCAGTCTAAATCTACCCTCCTTCAGTTTAAATCCTTTGGCCCTTATCCTATCACTACAAGTCTCAGTAAAAAGCTTTTTTTTTTTTTTTTTTTTTTTTTTTATATCTTAAGGCTGCAATAAGGTTTCCCTGAAGCCTTCTTTCTTCATACAAAACAACCACAAGTGTCTCAGTCTTCCCTCACAGCAGAGGTATTTCACCTGTCTGGTCATTGTTATGGCCCCACTCTGAACTCACTTCAACAGGTCTGTCCTTCCTGTGCTGAGGACTCCAAGTTGAACACAGTACCCCGGGTAGGGTCTCACCAGAATGGAGCAGAGGCTGAGAATCATCTCCCTTGCCTTGCTGACCACACTGCTTTAGACTCATCCTAGGGTATCACTGACAATACTTACAGCCTTGTTTCCCTGTGGGTCAAGCACCATTGAAGGTTGTCTCAAACCTGCAGGGACAAGATACTCTCTCTTGCCACCTCTATTGACCAGACAGGGATCCCAGGCATTTGGCTAAGAGAGTGGTGAGACCCTGGAATGGGTTGCCCAGAGAGGTGGTTGGGGCCATATCCCTGGAGGTGTTTAAGGCCAGGATGGATGAGGCTCTGGCCAGCCTGATCTAGGGTAGGGTGTCCCTGCTCATGGCACAGGGGTTGGAAATTAATGATCCTTGTGGTGCCTTCCAACCCAGACTGATTCTATGATTCTATTAATTCCTAGACAGTTTACAGCTGTGGGATAAACTCTGGTAAAGCAGAGAAATGGGATAAAGTGGTAAAATCCTGTACCCAGTCCTTTTCCCTCAGAAATTCCCTGACTGCTGTTGGCTGTAGCAGGTAATAAATAATCAGCTGCAGCAGCAGCGGAAGCAGCTGGACTGTAAGATCAGGCTTCAACAACAAAATGAAGACAAGCCCTGAAAAAATGTCAGGGGTTGAATATGAGGAAGCTGCTGCTTTGGTTGCAGGGCAGCCTTGGGTAAAGGGCACAGCCCTAGCGCCGGGTGAGTTAGAAGTTCTCATTTTTCCAGCTGCCTTCAGGGCTCAGCAGAGCTGCCAGAGCAGCAGAGCAATGCCCCGAAGGCAGCAGGGACGAGGATGCGTCCCCAGGGACTCCAGGCAAGAGTTTGCCCTGTTTGCAGCTGGGCAAGGGGCCAGGCCTCAGCAGAGGTCAGCAGCGCCCTCATCGTCTACAGGCTGCCATACAGCCCAGCCCGCCGCCCCGGACCCGTCCGCTCGCCTTGCCCCCCTCGCCTTGCCCCCCTCGCCTTGCCCCCCTCGCCTTGCTCCCCTCGCCGCGCCTGACAGGGAAACCCAGGAATCCAAAGTGCTGGGCAGCTGCACCGAGCTCCCTGGGCTTGCAGGTTCACAATAGTTGCAGTTGCCTCTAGATGGCACTTCCACATCAACCAAACCTGGCACCAGCCCGCCTGGAGCTTTTCAGGCTCCGGCGAGCTCGGGTCTCTGCTGCCAGTTGCATAAGCTGTGGCTGTGTTTTACTTAAGAGCAGTATTTTTAGAGCTCCGTTAAAGTTTGGTGCAGCGAAGGAGACACCAAGACATTGAGATTTGACTTTCCATACTTGGGTGGATCCGATGGGGAATGTACCACAGCTACACAGACCTTCATATACCAAATGGCTCTACTGTATCCCACAAAGTGCTGCTCAGAACAGGCTATGAAGACTGGAAATTCCACTTCCTCTCCACCTAGATATAATTACTACCCTCTGTCATCTGCTATTCAGTATTTCTCCTGCTCTGGAAGAGTCAGAAGTGCTGATGATGGGACCTTTGACCTGGTGTAGCCCTTCCCTCAGAATCCAGAGCTTATTGGCAAAGCCTAACCAGAGCCTTGCTGACCCACTTTGGCAAACACTGATGTGAGCTAAAGTGATTTCCAAAGGTAATATCCCAGGAGAAAACGCTGTACTCTACCTTCTCCTAGCTGCAGAGCAGGGTCCATGAGTTCCATCATATACTCCACATTTAGAAGGACTTCAGTCAAGTTGCTGCGAGCCAACACATACATGAGCACGGGGAGGAAGTCATCTGCACCATGCGGTTTCCCTGAGCAAAGAGAAACACAGAATGGTCCAAATAAATTCACCTCGAAGACACATTCCCATACAACAGTGACAGCTCCTCATTCAGCATTTTCTTTTCAGACTTTAGTTTACATTACCTGAAGAGCTAAAGCCTAAAAGCACCAAAAAAAAAAAAAAAGGAAAAAATGCTGGAAAAGGGATAATTAGTTCACTTGAAAAACAAGTTGATTTGCTTCAAGTCCAAAATACAAATTTGAAAATCTTTGATAAGCTCTGTTTCTGCCATTCTTTATTAACTGGATAAAGAGAAACTTTGGAACAGACAAGGAACAATTCTTGATGAGTACAAAGGCTGTCAGTCTGGCTCTCTGATTTGACACTGCCATCAAGCCTGCAATTCACATTGTCAACATTAGCAATATATTCATCTAGATGTATTAGAAGTATTTATTCTCTTAGGCTCACTCTATGTTTGGGACCAAAGAGCAGAAAATAGAATTTCAGACCTTTATTCTGACTGAGGACTTGAGTGTTTATGTTCCTTCATAAGGCAAAATATTGCACTACATGTTCCTAATTAAAACAATCTCCCAAGAGCTAGGGCCTAAGAGGAAGCATCTTTCTAGCCGTGGTGCCTAGCTAAGAAAACAAACGGCCTCTCACACTGGACTTAGTTTTTGGACTTGGTTTGCAGCAGGTGCTACAGGAACAGATCCTCATGGCCTCAAGATTTCCTGTGCTTAAAACATTTATGTCAACAAAGTGATCTTATATGTAACTTGTAAAAGCTCTTTAGAGTCTCTGAGGGCAAAAAAAGGGTATATGAAAACAGTCACCATTGTAAATAATAACTACTTAAAATAGAGTCCAAACATGAGCTTCAGTGCACATACAGCAAAGAACACAAGGAGAATTTTTCTTATTTGAAAGATGCTTTCACTTTCTGTCAATGTGTCAGAAATTCATCATGGATAACCTGCAACAGCAAATTGCTTAACAGGCTTCCCAATACCCAGGGCTAACCATTCCTCTCGACATAAGCCCAGAATGCTTTCATTCTGAATGCCTTTCCTCAGACAGCAAGCAGTTTTCCTCAGCTGAGCACTTGGATGTGTTTGGTTTCACAGGCCATGTGTGTCTTACTTGAGAACTGTTTGCCTTACCTCAAAGAATCAAAGCTACCTTTGATGTAGCTTTGCTGAAAATATGGTCTAGCCATTTTTGTCGCACAGGTCACATGCCCTTCCCATTTATCAAATGTTCCCATTGACTCCTTTCAAATCTTTGCCATGAGTCAACTTTCCTCTTTTGTGATTCATAGATGATGCAGATTCTCCAGCAATAAAGAAGGATACTCTTCTGAAGCCTCAGATAAACATGTGCTTAGCCACTGATTAAATAAATAAATAAATACTATGGCTTTAAAATAAACTAAGTAATACATCTACTGAATACAGAGTTGATCTAGTTAATATGTTAAAGGCTGAGAGACAGTCAAGGCTGTAATTCAGTCTGTTTCTAACAGTCCACACACACCACAACATCAATGATTTATTTAACAAAACCTGGATTAACTCTTTCAGTTCTCTTTCCTTTATTATGGCTCCCCTTAGTTTAATGACACAGCCTTAGGCCTCCAACCAAACTATAAAAGGACTATATTGTTTCATGAACATTTGGATGGACGTTTTGTTTGTCTGTTGTTTCCTCAGCTTCAGCTCTGTGAAAGGTCCAATGCATTACTGTCATATGCATTACCTTAGAACAAGCAGCTTAGCATTACAGCTATTTAATATTGGTTAGCAGAGATGAAACAACAGACATGAAAATATACTACAAAAATGGCACTGAGAAAAGCTTTGTTATCCTTTTGGCCTGAGTGAATCAGATGCCAACAGATTTAGTTTTGTATACAAATAGTGTAAAGGAAGATGAAATAACAAAGACTTTGCTAGGCTCATTTTTCCCCCCTTGTTTAAAAACTTTTTCTTTATAACATAGTAGTTGCTGACTAGTGGCATCCCCTGAAGGCCAAGGGATTTCCAGGGTAAGACCAACTAAAATTTTCTCATCTCTGCCGCTTTATTTTCATGACTAATCAATGTTGTGTCTGCTAGGATATTCAAGAGCTATTTCCTATTTCATAATATTAAATCCTATCCACTAAAAAAAAAAAAAAAAAAAAAGAAAAAAAAAAAAAAAAGCTGTTTTATTTTTTAAAAAATGTCATAAAAAGGTATCACCAAACAGCCAATGATCTGACTAACCAACACACAGAGCTTAAACAGAAATGTGAAACTAAACAATTCCAGATATCAACTTCTAGTGTCAACTGAAAAGAAAGTTAAACGACATTTTAAAAGAACTCCTACAGAATCTGTTTGTATTGGCTCTAAGTGTTTGTATGTACAAGCAAGCAGAGTCAATTATTTTTCACTGCTGCCTATCTCATTCCTGTAAGCTGATTTAGCTGCTCTGCCCACCAGCCCTTGTTATAGATGTTTCTCAACTTTAAGATTTCATAGGACTATTATTGGACTCCCAGCTGTTTATATGGCTTAAATATGAAAATCTGATATACAGTTTCTTTTGGATTAATAAACTCAGAGTAGGGATGTGTGGCTGCAGTAATGGAGAGAATACTCATTCTCCATAAGCTGTATGCTCACAACCTGCATAAATTACTAAACATAATTTTGATCCACTTGTGGGATCAAAACCTCATTCTTAAATATCCAAATCTGGAGCTAAAGCTGATGTCAGTATGAGCTGCAGGTGTCAGGGAGAGTAAAGTTAAATGAATCATTGAGGATCTAGCTCTGACTCTACATGTTGGTACAAACCTGAAGTGTTCCTAGATTCACAGAATGGTTTGGGTTGGAAAAGGTTTTAAAGATCATCTAGTTCTACATCTCCGTCACGGGCAGGCATGCCAGATTGCTCAAGGCCTCATCCAGCCTGGCCTTGAACACCTCTAGGGAGAGTGCATCCATGACCTCCATGGACAGTCTGTTCCAGTGTCTTACTACCCTCACTGTAAAGAACTTCTTCCTAATATCCAGTCTAAATCTACCCTGCTCAAGTTTAAATCCATTCCTGCTCATGGTATCACTACAAGCTCTTTTAAAAAGTCTCTTCCCAGCTTTCTTTTAGCTTGCTGTAAGGTCTCCTCAGAGACTTCTTTCCTCTAGGCTGAGCAGCCCCAACTCTCTCAGTCTGTCTGCATAAGGGAGATGCTCCAGCCCTGTGATTATCTTCATGGCTCTCTTCTAGACGTGCTCCAGCAGCTGAATGTCCCTCTTATGCTGGGGGCACCAGAACTGGATGCAGTTCTTTAGGTGGGGTCTCATGAGAGCAGTGTGGAGAGGGAGAATCACTTCCCTCACACTGCTGGTCACAATTCTTTTGATGAATCCTGATACAAGAAAAATTAGGGAGTTACACATTTTTGAGGATATCTGTGGGAATGTTTGTTTAGCCAGTTGATAACCTGAAGTGTTTAGACCTGTGATAAAAGCACAGGCCTGCAGTGACTCAAGAAGGCAGGAAGGAGATAGGGAGAGGCAGAGATGTCCTGGCTTGAGAGGGGACTGTCGACCTAAGATAAAAAATACCCTGTGAGGACATCTTCTGGTCTTTGTCTCAAATAAATCAGTCAAGACCACTAGAGGGGCTGGAACTGGGATAAAGAATGGGAAAATACCTATGTTAATGAACTTTAAGAAATAATTCTAATAACCCTGCCCCTTATTATGAATATGTATGCTCTTGTAACATAAATTGTGGCTTGTGCTGGCATGGGGTGTGCAGGATTGATGGAATGATCCTGCCTGCACCCAGTGCTGCAATAAACATACCTACTGCAGAACTCTCTGCGAGTTTTGGGCTTCATTTCGCACAGGATATGCTTGGCCTTCTGGGCCATGAGCACACATTGCCAGCTCATGTTGAGTTTTTCATTAAATGGCATCCCAAGTCCTTCCCCTTGAGGTTGCTCTTGAGCCACTCCTTGCCCAGCCTATATTTGTGCCTGAGATTGCCTTGAGCGAAGTGTAGGATCTTCCATCCACCTCTCAAGCCTGTTCAGGTCCCTCTGGATGGCATCCCTTTCCTCCAGCGTATGAACCAGACCACACAGCTTGGTGTCATCCACAGACTTGCTGAGAGTGCACTCAATCCCATTGTCCATACTGCTGACAAAGATGTTAAACACTGGTCCCAGTACCAACCCCTGCAGGACACCACTTGTTACTAGTCTCCATTTGGACACTGAGCTGTTCACTGCTGTTGACTGCAGCCATCCAGCTAATTTCTTATCCAGCAAGTGGTCCACCCCTCAAGGCCATACTTTTCCAACCTGGTGACCAGGATATCACATGTGACAGTGTCAAATGCTTTACAAAAGTCCCAGCTGATGACACCAGCTGCTGTTGCCAGTGTTGCTTAGGATAGGTCAGGCACAGTATATTGTGCCTACTCCTTGTAAGTATCACAACAGCTTCTTTCTGCTGACTGCATATGGAGCCCGGGATAGGTGTCTGAGTGGGCAGGACTCTGAACTTAGATGTCCCACAGGCACAGAGACTAGCTTAGACCATCAGCAGTCAGACTAATTATGGTCCCAAGATGCCCCGTATCTCAGGCAATCCATGTCACTCCACAATAATAGATGCTGTCAGAAGCTCAAATATGAACAGAAGCAGGAGGTACAAAGTTATATGAAACAACGCCTGTGAACCAAGACACCCAAGAGGTTGGTGTTGCTCAGCAACCCACATGCCCTCTGTGCCATGAAAGGCACCAGGTCACTAAGCAGGATCCATCTGGGCACTGCAGCAGGAATGCTCTTTGTGGGCTGCTGCTTCCTCATCTCCACTTTGAGCCTGGGGCAGAGCCAAGTTCCCAGACCTGCATGCCTAGTTCCATCTGTGGTCTCTCACAAGAGGGGTATGTTTGCAGCTGAGAGTTAAATCCAGTTCTGACCTGTCAGTGGTCTCAGTGACACTGAGGCTGAGCCTGTTTGTTCAAGGTGGTGTTGTCCTACTGCAGATATCACTTGTTTGCTTTATTTACCCCTCTTCCCTGCAGGGTCAGGGAACATTTATTTAATAAATATCTATAAGAAGCTTAAAATAAGCCTTCTCTTCTGCCATCCTATTATGTTTATAGCAAAAACCAAAAAATAAACCAAAACAAAAACATCATCAGCTTCTGGCTGGGATGCAGCACTTGGATGGAAAGAGTATTAATTAAATACATGATTTAAAGTGACTGGAATTCTGCCCAAGCCTCCATAAAGAAATTACAGCCTATTTTAACACATTCATGCATTCTTTTCTATGTGTATTCTAATAACCATCAGACAGTGATGATACTCTGCATCCTGCTCTAATATTTTACAATCACTGCAATGATATCTAGCAGCAGCTCTCCAGGAAATTTAAATTTTATTCCCCATTTCTAGCTGAGAAATCTGAGGTACAGAAAAGTTAAATGAATGTGTCCAAGATCATAAGAAAAGATTGCGGCCATCCTTCCACTCCTTAGCATTTTTCTGTCTCTTTTCCATCCCATAGTACAGCAAAGTTCAATTTATGATATAATTGAATTAAGAGACTTAATGCATGAAGACAGTATGAATTTCAAAAGCATATATTTAATAGTTTAGAAGAATTAATTCCCCTTGAAAAAATGGAACTGGCTCCTTAATTCAGATGTAGCAACTGTGCTAGCCAGAAAAGGAAAAAGCAAAAAAACCAAACCCCAATAATTTATAGTCCCTCAGCTTTCATTAATAGTAACTGAAATGCAAATATTCTCTTCATAAGACAACAAAGCCAAACTGTTATGTATAGTGTGGTGGGATTGATCTGACTTAGTTTTAGGAACTTATAGCATCAGTTCTACACAGGCTGATGAAGTATTTGAGGCCAGTTTCCCTTTCACAGGTTCAGCTACCCCACTGAAAACACACTTCATGTCTTTTTTGGCTGCAGAACAATATAGGAGTACATAATAATATTAGTGCAACTAATATTCAGCTCTTCTGTTCACCGGGGATTACAAACTTCATCCTAAAAGCTAGGGAAGAGATTCCAATGGAATGTATATCTCATCTTCCAAAAGCACACTATGCATTAGACATGCAAAACTATGCAATATAAAATATTAAATCAGATATTTAAGGGCCAATAACCTGGCCAGCTCTATAACTAGTACTGAGCTGGCTTTGCACTATATGCTTCACCTCCCTGTGCAGTTCAAAGATTCTCCAAAAAAGAAGCTTTGCAACCTTAGGTAGTGCATGAGTTTGAAAATGTTGCAGTAAGAAAGTTGTTCCTGTGTTCATTCTTCTGGAAGCTCCTTTGAAAGCAGTCTCTTTTATTTTTCCAAATTAAGCTTAGAGTCCTTCCATGCCTGATTTTCTCTGCTCATAGACTGACCAAGCTTGGCCTGTTTGTCTTACAGTATTATTGCATAAACCAAGGCCTGCTGCTGTGCTATTTTTCTTTTACATCGCTTCTCTTCCACAGAGTATCAGCTCCCAGGTAGCACAGGGCTGTGAGCTGGAGGTTCGCCACTGCCAGCACATGCCACACATACTGCAGATTTGCATATTGTTTATCACTCTGAAATTGTCACTTGTGTTTCTGACAGAGCAAAAAGCAGAGTTTCTCATTCTACACCTACCACAATATGCCTTTGACATTTTGTCTGAGAAAAGGTATTTCTGAAGATAAATAATTAGCAGTTTGTTCTACATAAGATTACAATGTACATGCACCCAACTTTTCCTGCGTGTATTGGGACATGCCTCACAAATGCAGGAACCGTCAGAGCTGGGAGCTCACAGATCCCCATGAGTCCTGCCTCTTACTTTTTCTAGTGCACAGATTTGAAAAATGCCAGCCAGTTTGCAGGGGAGGGGCTTGGTGGGTTTCCAAACTACTTCTTTTATTCTTTTAAACTCATATTACTCTCATTAACTACTCTTAGTATTTTTAGAAGGTAGTTTATATATTTTTTTTGATCCTACATTGCATTTTTGGAAGCATATGTTGGTGGTATTCGAGTTCGCACAGAACTTGGAAAAGCTCAGTGAGACACCACAATGCTATGATAATCGTCCCTTTGAGTACAATCCACTTACTAATGCCACTGCCTACACTGAACATCTGAACCAGTACCTCTGAATTCCTTTTATAGCCACTGTTGAACTTATCATCAGTGGAGTTTGCCGTGAATCATCTCACCCTAAACCAGACACCTACATCTAGCCAGATTAATCAGCTGAACTCATTGACTAAGTCTCTGATGTCTATAATGAGAAGCTAGACGTGATACCCATCTGTAGCCACCTACGGCTAGATGTAGCTGTAGATGAGTCCTACTTCAATATAGATCTATATCTTGTGGTTGTACTCATAAGTCTGTTGGGAGAAAGGTCTTCTGAAAAGTGAAATTGTCTTCCTGATTGCTTGCGATGAATCAGATCTGCAAGTTGACTGCCTTCAACTTGAGGAAGAAATGTTAGTTTAAACCAGCAGAGAGTCTGACCTGTTCAGTTCATTGTCTAAGTATCAGAGGGTTCAACTACAGCCAATTTTCAGGCATGTTTTGTCATGTAGTGTGAATTGCAACCAAACCAGAGCAATCCTTTCTTAAAATGGCATCAATCAAGGCTGACGGAAACGTTTCATGACTATTTCAGCAGCACAAAGATAGGGACTATCACAGGAATAGATGTTCCTGAGAAAGACTATCCCTACTTTTAAAGGAAACTTAGTAATTGTCTGGACACCCTGGCCAAATCTGGACAGCTGTACATGGGTCTCAATATGTTGAAAAAACTTGTGTTTTCATGGGGTGCTTGATTAGGTGGTATTCACACTGCTTTGAGATCTGAAATAATATTCTCAGGTCAGCTCAGCCTATGATCAGCTTAAGAATAAAGACATGGATAAAGAACTGGCCTGAGCTACCCAATTGCAAAATAAACTGGGCAACACAAGTAGTTATCATGTTGCCAACATATTTTTTTCTGACAGAGGTAGATTGATTTTGGTCCTGCAGCAGAGGGAATTAATTTTGTGTTCCATTTTCTCTGATCTTGGAAGTGGAGAGCACTTTCTAACTCAGCAGTGAGTTAGAAGGAGGCAAAAGAAGAACAAACTGTTGCACAGGAAGCCAAACGTGGCCTCTGCTCTTCCTGTGTGAAGAGCACTGCCCTGCCTCAGGGCTAGCTGAAAGCCTAAGGCACCCTGGGCCACTGCTCTCAAGGTGGGCAGAGAGCAGGATGAGAATTATTATCTGCTGAAACCTGGTTTGAGCATGCTCTTCTGCACAACACTAGCTGAGAGCTCCCTGCCATAAAAGTATTTCAGTTGGCTGGATGTTTGTCTTTGCCTGGTGGAAAATCAAAGTGATCTGGGGTCAGACTTCAAAGCTGGTCTTCAAGATCATAGAATCATAGAATTGTCAGGGCTGGAAGGGACCTCAAGAATCATCTGGCTCCACTCCCCCTGCCATGGGCAGGGACACTTAACACTAGATCAAGGTTGCTCAGAGCCCCATCCAGCTTCACTCAATTTCCTCCCAAGCCCACTGACTTCCTGGACTTAAACTACAGTGTTCTTCTCCCCTTAATTTTTTTTTTTCAGGTCTGAAATCATTGGAGCATATTTCCTTAAGGCCAGGCCTTGATATGCATCACTGATCATATATATTGGAGAGGGAACTGGATGCATAAAGGTGAAAGGAGTTTCTGACCTACAACTTACTTGCAATAGTAATCAATAAGAGAAAACAGCCAAGCTCACCAAAATGAAGTGCTTTGATTAGCACTGCAAACCACAATGAAATCCTCTGATTTCATGAATGCAAATCTTATAAAACATGCAGGTTTTCTGAATTGTTTCCTTTACCCTTAATTTCTCTTACACGAAGTGATGCAGTGGCTTTTCCTGAAACAGAGAAATTCCAGCCATAAGCTTACAGGTGTTAGCCGAGATGCAAGGGACCACCAGCATTAGAAGACTCTTCTGCTATGTGGGTTTTAGTGAGGCATGCAAGCCTTGGACTTAATAAAATTTATTCACAGACTTAACACAGCTGTTTTAACAAAGCTACAGTAAATTCTCCTACAGGTGTCCAAATCTTATAATACTTGAAGACAGCCAGAGGTCCTATGCACCCTAGATTTCAGGCTCAGGCCCTGGGTGCCTTCTTGCTCTGCTCCTAATTTGTGTAGACTGGTCATTGAACCTCACTGCATGCTGCCCAAGGGACGATTCTAAGGTGAGGCTCAGAAGAAGCACAACAACTCCTCTATGAGTGCTCCAAGACTGTTTTCAATATAAAACAAACGAGAACACCCAAAAGTACTTTTGGAGACTGAATTCTTGAACAACTGCAGATTGTTGCAAGTTACTATCTGGCTCCTCTCCAAAGTTATGCATGTCTGGTCACCATCTCACCAGTATACAAAGAAAGATCTTTAACTGGCAAGGCAGATTCCTGGAGGAAGAGTCTTCCTGGTCTATCTGCAAATATTCATCCTGTCTGCAGGCCAAAGCCTTAACATGTACGTTTAGTGGCTGGCCTGAGGCTCAAGTTATATTTAAACTGAGAGCCCACACTTCTTCACACCAAAGAAGTGTAGTAGGGGCTTTTGACATTTACTGGCGCATCAGGACTTAGCAACAAACAATACCAGCATTCTGTGCTTCTCCTCAATTTTGACAAAACCTTTAAAAAGCCAAATCAAGATACTTCTTCCCAAAACACCTTCCTAGAATTTACTTTTAAGCTGCTACAAGCTTGTACAAATCTCTGAGGATTGATGTAGAGTGTTAAGACCCATGCGAAAATGACACTACCCATAAAGCACACACTTATATATGTTTTGGGGTTGTTTTTTTTGAGTTATGGAGCTTAAAGTTAACCAGGTAACATACCTGTTATTAGTGCAGAGAACTTCAGCCACTAATCAGCCTATTCTGAACACAGTCTGTGGATAGCTGCTACCAAACACACTTTGAATACTACCACATCCACTGTATCATAGACCCTATTGCTTTGATACACGGAGAAGTGCAAGTGAGTGATACCATTTCTCTAGGAGTGCTGTACCTGGGTTTCCCTGAGCCATGGAATCATAGATGAGTTTACAGGACTTCAGCAAGACAGCAATCTTCTTTTCTGGGGAGTAGGTCTTGTGCATGGTTGTGAACTTGTGAAGGATCTTCTCTAGTACAACAGTTTCAGGCACACTGGTTGTGATGCCAAGGTCAGTGGTAGTTGTGTTTTGTATCACGAGCTGGTTGTCTTTCAGCTGCTGTAAAGATCCATCTTTATTGTGGATTTCTTTTAAGTAAGAGTCAATGGCTTCTTTTAAAGGTTTCAGGACACATTTGTACAAAGCCGTCTCAGCAATCACTTCTGTATAAAGAGGGAAGAACACAAAAGCCCATGAGAAAAAAAACAGCAGTACAGGTAAAATTAAAACACCCATGAAAGCATGTGGTTAGTTACTCAGGCCCTGCATAGATGTGAGTGTGGAACAGAAATTACATCCCAGAAAGTATGTATTTTGTCACCAGCATCCTCCAGAAGTCCCAGACAGATTTAAGATGAACATCAATGCACAGTTTCTGCCACTGGAGCCATAAGAGAGATCCTGCTACCAGCAGCCCCCCTCATTGTCTTTTCCTGACTCCTGGCTGTGACCACCATGGCACAGGCAGCAGAAAATCCAGCTCTGAGGAGAGATGAGGAGTCTTAACTAACTGTGCTTCTCTTTACAGCCTTGGCCTTACTGATGCCCAGGTGGGAGTCATCTCATTTATCTTCTAACAGCTCCCTCTGACCTTTTCAGGATACCCACTTTGGGATGATATTAACTGCATCCTCAAAGTGCCCCTTTCTCCACTGTGACTGAAAAGGGGCTGTAACAATCAGCTCAGAGGCAGATGTCAACATCTGGTGAGAACTTTCTCACTGTTACTGCTCAAGTGAGTCTAACTTACTGATTCTTAAGTCACAAGCCACCTGCGGATGAGGAAATAGTCTGTGTGGTTTGAGCATTTGCTTAATATTTAGCAGGAGACAAAAGGAAGCATGAGAGACTGTGAGAAAGTCTGTTCTCTGACTCCTAGAAACCAGAGGCAGGGCTAGAGGGACTGCAAATGATCCTCTTGTGACCCCTGCACTAAGGCAAAAATGTCACTGACAAAAGATTTCTTCTGCTTAGTCAGTGAGAAATGAAACAGAGGAGAGCAACAGTTATGTATACAAAATGCAGTTATCATAAAGAATTCAAAAAACCAGTCAGCCTGAAGCAGATTCAAATCTTCAGTGGGAATCCAAGTCATCCACAGCCAAAGACAGTCCTCCCTAGATGACTCCCTAGGGCCATACCATCCTGTCTGAAGAACTGCCAGTAAACAGGGCTAGATGTAAACATGGGTGTCTGTGTGAAGATCACAGGATCACAGGATGTCAGGGGTTGTGGGGGACCCAAGGAAATAATCAAGTCCAACCCACCTTCCAGAGCAGGACCATAATCTAGCTCAACTCACAGAGGAATGCATCCAGATGGGCCTTGAAAGTGTCCAGAGAAGGAGACTCCACAGTCTCTCTGGGGAGCCTGTTCCAGTGTTCTGTGACCCTTACAGTAAAGTTCTCCCTTGTGTTGAGGTGGAGCCTCCTGTGCTGCAGCTTATATCCATTGCTCCTTGTCCTGTCACAGGGAGCAAGTGAGAAAAGCCTGTCCTCCCTCCTCCTGGCACCCAGCCCTGAGATATTTATAAACATTGATTAAATCCCCTCTCAATCTTCTCTTCTCCATACTAAAAAGCCCTAGGTCCCCCAGCCTCTCCTCATAAGGCAGTGCTCCAGTCCCTAATCATCCTCGTAGCCCTCCACTGGACCCTCTCCAGTACATCCCTGTCCCTCTTAAACTGGGGAGCCCAAAACTGAATGCAGTACTCAAGATGAGGTCTCACCAAAGCAGAGTAGAGGGGGAGAAGAACCTCCCTTGATCTGCTGGACACACTCTTTCTAATACCCCCTAGGATCCCATTTGCCTCTCAGTCACAAGGGCACATTATAACTTGTTACCCACCAGAACTCACAGGTCTCTCTCCACATAGCTGCTCTCCAGCAGATCACCTCCCAGCTGCAGGACTCTGCATTTGTCCTTGTTGAACCTCATCTGGTTCCTCTGTGCCCAGCAATCCAGTCTGTTCAGGTCTTGCTGGATGGCTGCACAGCCTTCAGCTGTATCAGCCAAGCCTCCCAGTTTGGTGTCATCAGCAAACTTTCTGAGCAGACTCTGTCCCCTCATCAATGTCATTGATGAAGATGCTGAACAGCACTGGACCCAGCACTGATCCCTGGGGGTCTCTACTAGTTTCAGCTCTCCAGCTGGACCTGGCACCATTGATCACTGCTCTCTGAACTCTGTCTTCTGACCAGTTCCTAATCCACCTCATTGTCTGCTCTGTGAGGGGATCCTTGCGCACACACTGCTCTACCAAGCAGAATAAGGACACCACTTCTTTCTGCCTCCTCTCTACCTTCCCCAATCAACATTCAAGGCAGACTTCTCTGTGCTGACACCCTCTCTGCCTTGAAAAAAAGGATTTTTTTTTGACAAAACTTGCAGGGATTACATAAAGGGTATAGAAAGTAAAACACTATTTCCCCTCTCCTACTTATGGCAAGGTGTTGGCACAAGATTTGTTCTGCTGGGGGGACAGGACTATGACCATATGAAGCCTTAGATGGATGAGAAGGAAGTCAACAAGACCTGCAGGGACTGACAGCTGAATGCCTTTGGGTCCTGGCTCGCCACTTAGCTGGGTCCTACCTAATACTGCAGCTGCAGCATCCCCTGGAACCCCTGGTCACTTCTGTGATTGCCTATGTTCTGTTTTGGGGGGTCTTCCAGCTGACTTAGGGATCTCATACAGAGCTCTGTGTTGGTTCTCAGGTCCTTAGGAAACAGTGTAAGTCAAAAGAGCACGTATGTGCATGCATGCTTTTCTGCTTATATGGCTTTGGCTGGGATAAAAAAAATCCTACAGCTCTTTGTATACATATGTGTATTTTATGACTGAGACACTCGTATATGTTTCTGTCACACAAACAAAAACACATCTCTTCTGCTTGAACTTTTCCCTTTAAAACATTCATAATGGGATTTTCCCCCTCACTGGTCTCCCAGTTTTAGAGCTGCTCCTCCAAGTGCTGGCAGTCAACTCAATTCGCAGCCTTAAGCTTTTAGGAGATTGGTTCATAATTCTGTAAAGCAGAACCTGTGTCAGCATAATCCCATCTTCCTCAGCTTCCCAAATCCTACCCAAGGGTGAGTAAAGCACAGTCACCTACCTAACTGTTCCTCAGTGTAGGAGGCTGGGTCTATCAAAGATTTTAACTCAGTGCTCTGCACTAAGTAACTCTTCAGCTGTGTCATCATCATTCGGATTTCTTGTAACATCTCTGTGCTGGAACTCTGCTTTGCCATCATCTCTAAACTGTACACTCTGTAGTCCTGCACCAGGTTGCCAAAGTATGAATCCTTGTCCTGTGCCAGCTCCACTATCTTCTTCTGCAGCTTCCTGTCACTGGACAAAAAGACTGTAAAGACATTGGATAGGCTTACAAAGGACAGCCTGTTCTTGGCCTTGCCCAGGATCACAGAGCGTGTCTTTTTACCAGAGGAACTGCTCAGCATCTCCAGGTCATCCTCTGTGCTGCTGGTGGAGTAAGAGTCTGGCTCAGATGCTGATGCCTGAGCCACGGTGCTGCCTCCTGGACACTCCAGGGATGAGTGTGAACCTTTCAGTTCAGCGGAGCTGACTGACTTGCAACCATGTCCCATTTCAGTCTTGGTGTGTGTGCGAATGGCACCACTTTCCACTGTAGCTGACCTGCTCTTGTGCAATGTCTCTTCTGTGGCTGTGGCCACCTCTGCTGCTGTTCTTTCCTTCAGCTGGCAGAAGCTGGACATCCTTGGCACCTGGGAAAGCTTCTTTCTTCTCGGTGGTGGTATAGGTTTCCCTTTCTCAATGGCATTGCTTTGTATCTCAGGCATGCCTTCCTTCTCTGCAGGTTCAGGTTTTGTCTCCTGCAATACAGCCCCTTCAGGAACCTCTCCAGGCATTTCTACAGCCTTTTTGCATGGTGACCTTTTGTCTCTGCTCTCTGCACTTGTGTCTTGTTTTTCTTCTGTCTGTCCTCTTTTCAGTGTTTCACAATTTCCAGGTTTACCCACACAGCTCTCTTCCAGCGTCTTCTCGCACAGCCGCCTCCGTGGGGGGACAGAGGGCTGGGAGCTCTTCTTGGGGTGTGCTGCTGAGGGCTTGTTAACTGAGCAGCTCTGCTTTCCTTCTTCTTCTTTCTTGTCACCGCCCTCTATTTTCATTTCCTTGATGCTCTTTCCTAGTGGCTGAAGAAGCAGTTCATTTTCACACACAGTCACAGGATCCTGCAGGAGCTTCAGAGAAGATTTCTGAACAAGAGCGTGAGAAGGTGGAGGTGGAGGTGGGCGGCGGGGAGACCTCCTTTCAGCAAGCATGGTGGCAGGGGGAAGATTGTCACTCACAGCATGGCTTTTAGGAGGAGGTACATCTCGGTGAAAAGGATTACTGCACTCCTTTATAAAAATAGGATTCACGAACCACAACCTGTCATTTCCTATTGACAGCTCAATTTCACATGAGCAGTGGTTTGTGCTACTTGCGAAACACTGGGTAGATCTTAAACTGTTTGCCTGGGCAGTGCTGAAAGTAGAATCTTTTGCTGGGTGGGACAAATCCTCTCTTCTTCTGTAGTTTAAAGAGGAATCCCAGAAATCTGTCCAAATTAAAAAGAAAGAAAGAAAGAAAGAAAGAAAGAAAGAAAGAAAGAAAGAAAGAAAGAAAGAAAGAAAGAAAGAAAGAAAGAAAGAAAGAAAGAAAGAAAGAAAGAAAGAAAGAAAGACAGGAAGAAAGACAGACAGAAAGAAAGAGAAAGCAAGAAAGCAAGAAAGCAAGAAAGAAAGAAAGAAAGAAAGAAAGAAAGACAGAGTGATAGGCAGGAAGAAAGACAGAAAGAAAGAGAAAGAAAGAAAGAAAGAAAGAAAGAAAGAAAGAAAGAAAGAAAGAAAGAAAGAAAGAAAGAAAGAAAGAAAGAAAGAAAAGAATTAAAAAATACTCTCAGAGAATTTTAGCTGCTAATGATATGTAAAAGCCTTATTTTTTTGTTGAAAGAAATGGTACATAAGCTTTCACACCTCTGCACAAAAAAGTGTGAAGAAAGGGTTGCCTGTTTTTTATGTGTGAGATGCTTCAAACTAGGAGAATGAGCTCACAAATTTTACCAGAAACCTCTTTCTTGCCAATTCTAGGAGACTCATCTAGTTATAACTGCTTATGCAGTGCAAGCAGGACAGTACATGTAATAAATATGAATGATTGTGTAAAGGGGTTTGTGGCTTGTCCAGTGATCACTGCCCTCTAAATAAAAATATGTGTGAATACTTGAGGTGGGGTATGACAACCCCAGACAAGTTTTGTCGCCTCTTCTGACCATGGAAAGGTGCAGGGCTGAGATAAACAGCCTGGATCCAACATACACCAAGAGCACAAGAGACATCATCTGAAGATGACTCTACTACTAGCAAGTTCACGTGATGGAATCAGTTCTACACAGAGGTCTGATCTTGCTTTGAAATACAACCAGTCCAAAAACATGATTTAAAATACATTCCAGAGATTAAAATTGTCATTAAAGCCTATAGCTCTGGAAGACAATTATCCATCGTTATGTCCACTCTCTGTTTTGCATCTTGCCTTGACACTGCCTGCCTGCAGGTACAGGATTGTGCAAAAGGCTGCATACACAGGAAGGTTGTACACCAAAGGATTAAAGAATAGTTAAGTACTTCAGTGACATCAGCAGTGACTGAAAGAGGAAATGGTGTTTCAGATGCAAGTAGTAATTTCTGTATGTCACAAACCTCTTATTAAAATTTGTCTTTGAATAATATGTTGTTTTTTTAAATTACAAAGTGTCAGTATATATTTGAATAGATTCAGGATCACATTTAACCTTTTTCCCTTCTTCCAGGGAGAAAGAAAACTCACTCCCAGAGTTTTCAAATCTGCCTCACCAGACTGATTGCTTTTAATCACTCCTACAGCTACTTATCCAGGATCCACTAGTGGAAGCGTCAGGAAACAGGACTCTACAAACCCCACATGTTCTGGCCAAGGAAAAGTGTACAAACCTCTGAGGCTATTCACTGGATGAGGAATGTATAGATGCTCAGTTACAGGGGCAAAGAGAAGATGGGAATTACTGGAAACACAAGGATGCAGACAGCTGTTCCAGCATTCGTACTCCCTGGACAAAGTGCTGACACTGATGGCACACTCTTCTGAGTGAACTTAGAGGGAATGTGAATGGAGCTTTCACACAATAGCTGAGCTCTGCTTTCTGCTTGGTGTCAAACCTATCTCACTGCACAAACATCACATGTTGGGCTCAAGAGGGGGGGTGGATGCAGCTGCACAGGTGTGGGATGATCCTCAGTGCTCCACAACAGTAGAGTTCTCAGGACAGTACCTTCAGCTGTGTCTTGCCAGGACCCCATTCTCCCTTTGGCTGCATCAGGTAGCTCCTGGACCCTCACAGGGAAGGTGGCACACTGCTGAGCTGGCCAGAGCCCTGAGCAGGACCTGTCTGTACTGCTTCCTAAAAACCAGCACTCCAGAAAAGCTAAGGAACTCAAAGTTAGAAAGGCCACAGCAGAACCCAGAGCAAAGAAATTCCTTCACTAAAGCTAATGCAGAACTGAGGAGTGACACATGTCCCGATAAAATCTCTCTCAACCACTGCATCCCCATAGGCAGGCTACTCCTTCCTGTTTTGCACCTGTCTACAGCCATGACTTTGATGGCTTCCTGCTTGCAGCCAGCTTCACACAGTTGCTAGAAAAGACATGTTCTTTCTGCTGCCATCATGGCCTGCTCTCTGCAGGACTCTGCATATCCGATGAGCCTACTGCTGGACCTACCTCCCTCTGCCAGAGCTGTGGTCCCCTGGGCCACAGCCAGTTGCCTCAGGGGAAGGGACTGTTCCCTTTTCTCCAGAGGATGCAAGTGCTACAGGCAGGGCAGGATGAGCAGGCCGACTCCTCCCTGCCCCTCCACTCCCTCTAGCCGAGCATTTCTTTAACACAGGCACAGAGCAAGCCATGCAGAGTTGGGTTAAAAGACTGTTCACTGCCAACAGGATAAACCTGACAATTTAAGCCTCGAGCAGCCTGGGCTAGCGTCCATGGCTAATTTACCTTTATCAGCAGGTCGGTATATTTTTCTTTGGGAAGCTGAGTTAGAACAGCTTTATTCTCTGACTTCCTACCACGAGAGGGAAGACAACAAAGAAATTTTGAATAAAACTGTTGCCAGGAACAGCAGCACTCCTGACAACAGAATTCAGGATTAGACATGCAGATGCAATCCCACATAGTGGCATCACGTTGTCAGTCCCTCAACTCTGTCAATGGCCGGTGTATGATTTCTTTTAAACACTCCAAATCAACTGGGTATTAGCAAGTGTGGGACAGTTGTTTAAGTCAGAATACAATGCTCTAGAATCTTGTGGGCTGCAGAAATAGTAAGTAAACCAATCCACAATAGGGAAGGGGTTTTGATTTGTTTTTTCTCAATAGTGGCCAATATAAGACTGTGATGAAAATGCAATGCTCCACCCAAATTGAGAAGGGTCAGATGAGGTGGTCCTACCAGCCACACTGTCTCTACCCTTAGATTAGATTCTAGGAGGGACAATTAAGCAGTTGCTTGTGATTTTGGGCACATCTGTGATGGTATATGCTCTTTGTGCAGAGCAATCACACTAATTCTCCTGCTAAAATATTTTCTGTACCAGTGAGGTCAGGACTAGAGGGCCAGCAGTACATCCTCTTTGACAATATACACAACAACCAGATCCTTTGCGGAACAACCCAGCTTGCAGGTAGACATTCTACTGCTACCACCTCAAAAAACATATAATTTCATAATAAATAAACAGCAGCATAGCGGAATTTCACAGAGTGTGACCTTCACATTTGGGGCAGCAATTATGGGTTTTGTACCTATAATTTTGCTCCAGGAAGCAGTAAAGAGCATCATTCATTACTCTGGCCTGTTTGGCTTTACTAAGAGTGCATGGCACTCTCAGAAGTTAGGATCATTGCCCAGAAAATCTTCACACAACAGTAGGTTTTCTTTGGTGGACAGAAAGTTTCCTGGCATGCAATGCACTTTGACAAGCAAACCTCCAAATATCATCACTTTTATGACAACCAGTGTACAGAAGAGAAGGAGGGAGTCTACAACTAGTACTGCTTTGGTGATCATGCTTTAGTTAATCCTTCTTTTCAGAAGTTGCTGGAGACCATCAGCTAAGTCAGGATCACCTCTGCTAGGTCAGATTGGGCTGAAGGTTCATAATACACTTTTTAAATTTTAATCCAAATGTTTACACTTATAATAAAATCAATAATAGTTTTGCAGCTTGTTATCTCAAGTTGCAAAGTACCTTTCTGTAAGCAGTAAGTGCTGGCTAGACACCTACACTCAAGGATGCTCTGACAGATTGGAACATATTCAAAATAGAAGACGCTGAAAGTGTTTAGAGGCAAATCTGATGGTCAGATTCAACAGAGCTGCACGAACTGAAACCAGTGGAGTTTGCCCATGGCTTCTGGAAAGCATAATGCCAAAGATCCAAAATTAGATCTCTGAAAACCCAGGGTGCTCTAGTGGGTAGCTCTAAGTGAGCTAGCTCTTCAGCTTTCACTGTTATTTGGCTGTTTTCAACAGCTGAGATAAAGCTGAAAAACAAAGCAGCATGAGAACTGGAACAGCTGTCTCAGGTAGAGTGTGGGAAATGAGAAGAAATATGAAAGACCTCCTTTAGTTTACAGGGCTGCATTTACCAGCTCTGTCACTTTATACATCTTAACTAAAATTTGCTTGTTTGGTTCCGCCACTAAAAGTGACATTGCTTTTTGTGTCTGATTAGTGTGAGTCAAGAGACCATGCTGGGACACAACACCAACTAGAAATCCTGCAAGAAGCAGCAGAAATAGACAAATTAAAAAATATCATACTTCTATCAGCCTTGCCCCCACACATCAGAAGGGGAAATCACAAAGGTGTTTTCCTCTTTTCAAGTACCTCAGATGTCAACCATATCCAAACTGTATCAGTTATGTGAGGGGCCATGCCACACTTCGGTTTTTGAACGCCTCAGCTTACACAGTGTGACAGTAGGTTCCAGGCCGTGCACAGAAGTCCAAGTGGAGGTTTGTGTCCAAAGGGGCAAGCACAACGTGGCTCTATAAACACACAGGTAAAAACCCCATCTTTTCTCTTGTATTCAGGCCTCCCTCAGCTACTTTGAAAATAATGGTTCATCTGTCCTCCAGTCACAAGGCACCATGTTTCTCAGAAGTTTGAGTGAAACTCTGGCTGACTTGAGAGACTTACCTATGCCTAGACTAGAGATAATTTCAAGGTCTTGAAAGCTGCTGGCTTCTATTATTGCTTGTGGCAGCTTCAGCGTGAAGGGCAGCAAATCCCTGTAAAAAGAAACATGGTAAAAAAACCCAACCCAAACCAAAACACCAACAAAATAATAAACCCCACAGTTGATGGGAACTCCAGATTTACTCTTGGGTTTAGCGACTGAATTTAGTTCACAATTCCAGCCTTATTCTGCAGAAGTCCTGGATGCTGGCAGAGGAAGATCTCACAGCCAGGAAGACTTTATAGACATTGTGCCAGCTTGGGTTGCTCTGCTTTCGAAAGAGATGGCCCAGCTTTTGTGGTGATGCTTTGTGCCGTGCCACTGGCTTAGTTACAGCATTTCGACTTCCTCCTCTGAAAACGGCAGGAACGCCTCTCAGCACAGGGGAGGCCACAAGGGTAGAAATAGTTTCCCATTAAAAATTATGGTGCTGCAAACTATAACTACTGTCACTGGGAAAAGCATTCTTTTTTGGTGTGGAGGGGATTTTCAGTCCTTTTCTTTCTTTTGACCCCACCCTGCTTCCTCTCTTAAAAACTAGTGCAAGTGTAAGGCAGGTGGACACCACAAGATATAGTGAGGGAAGGAAGACTCCTCCTGGGGAAGGGGAGCCCCCGGATGAAGTCACAGACACTGGTGAAATGCTATACAAAACTGAGAAAACACATATAGCTCTCTGCTTTCCACTCTTGGACTTCTAATTCCTTGTCTCTGACAAGGTGCTGTATTTTTACTGACAACAAATACAGTTTCTCAGAGGACATTAGATGGGTTTCACTGAAACACATTCAAGTCGCAATTTAATGGAGTTTTTGGGTTGGCAGTGAACTGTTCAGGTTTGCCTCTTGGCCAACAGCAATTCAATAAGCCAGTTGCTACCTCAATTCCTGTTCTAACCAGGTCTAGAAAAGCCAGCAGTAACAGTCTCCAAAATGTATCAAGGAATGGTTCAGGATCATATTGCGTGTTGAAAAATTTAGCAAAAACTTCTGCAAGCTGCAGGAAATTATTTTAGAAAAATCTGGCTTTGTGAGTATGAGATCTCTGTTACACAAATCCAGAGCCCAAATGTGTGTGTGACACAGTACTGGGGAGGAATGACCTGTTGGCAGATCAAGGGCAGGGAGACTATTTTTGCCCTTGTTAACAGATATATCTTACTGATGTACTGTGTGTTCCATGGGTTCTCTGTGCACCACTGAGCACTGTGTTGTCATATTGTTTGACATAAGCTGATGTGATCCCAGGATTATTTTTCCTTCATAACAGATACTGTGCTTAAAAGAAGAAGATGGGCCATGGACCTTCTGCTTGCTTTGTTTGTGACTGTTATATGCATGAATAGCTCCCTTCTATTTTATTTGGGTGGTGGTGGTTTTTTTGTTGCTGTTGTTTTGTTTGTTTGTTTTCCCTTTCCCAGAAGCATACACTTAACAATGTGGAAACATTAAGACATTACCCTAATAAACAAAACTTGGTTTTACTCAGGAGGCAGCAACTTGTAGACAAGCCACCATGTCACCTGCTACCTACGGGTGTTATTTTTATGATCTAAGGTAATCGAGCCAGGCCAAACTTTCTTTTGAGCGAACTGTCAGCCTTCATAAGCTGTTTTCAGCTATTTATAAATAACCACTTACTACAGCCCTGAGAGCAGCTCTCTCCATTCACTCTCATGAAGAGGTCTTACAATCTGCCAGCAAATGGTAGATCAGTGCCTAAGCTAAGCAGCCTTTTAGTTACCTGCTTCTCTCAGAAGATTATTTCCTATTTACCTTTGACAGTGACTTGAGAAATCACATGAACCACCTGAACGTCTATTTGACACTCAGAAATAACATTTATCACAGGAGCTAGCAGAAAAACTTCTGTTTTTTTCTAAGCCTCTTTCTTAAGCCCTGATCCTGCCTGGAGGAAAGCAGAAGTGAGCATTACTTTCCCTCCCATCAGTGATTTGACTAGAGATGTCCAATTTTTGTTTGCATTTGGGTTCTTTGCCTTGGTAAGATAGAACATTTTATATGGGTCCAGGTATTAATTTATGGCCATTCTACAGGGGGTGTGTACACATCTAGATAAATATATTTTCATTGATGGGGGTGAGGCAGAGCATGGTTCCTTGCATGCAGGTAGGAGTCCTGGCCCAGCAGCACTGAACTCAGCCGGCTGCAGAAGTAGCCTTCAAAATAGTGCGAATATTACTGGCTGGGTAAGCTGCAGCACTCTGCATCATACCATAGATAGACTGTTCCTGCTATGTGGCCTAACAAAGTCACTAACACAACTGCCTTGTAAACATACCCTGAATCCACTTTCCCCTTTCAAATGGGAATAACTACTCTAAGAGTCTTCTAAGCTTAATACAGAGGTTAAAAGTTTATATCCAACTCACAACCAGGCCTTTTGCAGAATAAACGGAGTAAACTGGTTGTGGAGGTATTGCTGCAGTGTGCTAGCACAGGCAGATTAGAGAAGACTGCAGGCACACAGGTTTAATTACACAGATTCATTAACTACTGATAAAACTTTGCCCTAAGGAAAATGGCCTTCCAGGTCTTTCCAGTCTCCATGCCCACTATGTTTGGTGTCTCTGTGCTGAGCAAAACCCTAAAGTCTTTTCTTTATTACATTATTTTATTTTAAAATCTTGGCCAAAGAACAGAAATTGTTTCAGGGCTACTCCCCTGACAGATTCCCTATAGCTGATTAAGTGGTCTGAGTCTCTCACAGACAACAGTGCTCTAGCGGATTTGCTGAGTTGCTGCCAGGTGTGCATGGCTGCTTAAAGCTGCTTACGTAAGAGACTGTTAATCCAGGACCCTTGTCTTCCTTACCCTGCAAACCTCAGTTCTACACCTCAGTTGTTTCTGTGTTCAGCTCTGCAAACCTTCAGACAAAGCTTAGAGCTTCAGGGACAGTTGTGGTTATGGTATGGCTGGATAGAAACTAGGTGATAGCCCCATCATAGCTATTAGTGTCTGAAATACTTCCTAGTCTGCCAGGTTAGAGGAAACCAGAGGGAACGGCAAGGGCTGTGCTGTGACAGGATAATGGGGATGGGCAGTCTAGAGGAGAAAGCAAAGCAACTGTGCATTGGGAGCAATGAATCTGAACTCACCTACTGACACAGTAGAAGGCAACCAGTTTGAAGACATCCTCAAATACAAGGACAGATCCTTCCAGGTACAGGACTGATGAAAAAGAGACAGACAGTCAGCAACTGCTTTTGTTGAGCTCTATGGTAAACAAAGCTGGTGGGTTTGGCTTAAATATCTTGTATTCTGTTATTGTCCAGTACTTGCATGGACTAATATAAAAAAGCACAAAAAGAGGGCCAAAGGCAGTAAGATTCTTTAGAGAAACACTAGAGAAGAAATGTCTGGGTCTGGCTTTCTGCACAGTTAGCTCAAGGTATCAGTGTTGTGACAGTAATAGAAACAACATGATGAAAAAAACCCTCAGTTCAAAGCCAAAGGTTTCATTACAAGCTCATCTGTCCCTAAGAATATGCCTATCTGCAATACATATGGGGCTGACCTTCTGACTCTCCATGCTGGAATCTGGGTTGGTCAATGTGGAAAAAGTTATTTGAAGAAAAAAACATAGAAATTACAGTTTCATTACTATGTGTGGGGTGTCTGACCTGGGTCATGCAGGCAGTGTGAGTACAGGCTATTTGTATCTCTCTGTCCTGTCCCTCCCATTGCGATATACAGTGACAGCACTTGCCTTAAAGTGGCAAAATACAATCTACCCCACACTGCACAATTCTCCTTTAACACAGCATGCTGTGACATTGTGTAACCCAAATATCCCATGGTGTTATAGTACTTTTTGGCTGCTAAGCTTGACCAAATTCCCTGTCCAGTAAACAGTAAAAAAGTCACATTGACCCTAGGCAGAGAGAAAGAAATAGATCTGCAGGATCCATCTGCCTGAGTTTCACAGTCTCACAAATTGTCTGTGCCTGCATGTAGGAACACACCTCCACAAACAGAGATTGACAAGTTTAAGGAAATCTGCAGTGGATTCTAAAAAATGCCTGCTTACTTGTGGTGGTGAACTGAAGGCCCAGAGCTGCACTGCTCCTGCCATGGGAGCACACCAGAGAGTCCCTGGGGAGCAACACCAGCTCACACCCACATAGCAGGGCCCTGAGAAGCTCTGCATCTTCCTTCTCTGTGTTTTCCAGGCAACAGTTCAGAGCTGTGGACATGTAGTTCAGCTATCATGACTCTGCTTCCTCAGTCTGCCATAATTCACAGCCCTCTTAAGGTCTCCAGCTCCATGTCCTGCCTGGTTATCAGTTCCCCAATGAAGCAGGGTGCCCAACACCTGAAAGAGGCATCTGCCTGGCTCTCCTCTCCCTTGGCTTCACACACTGGCTTTTGTTCTCCAGTGTGCAAAGAATCCCACTGGAAGAAAATGCTCAATCTTGTCTCGTTCAGCTTCACAGTTCATTCCCCCCAAAAAAGGCATATCCTCCTTTTACTTCTCCCTTACTCCTAGGCTGCTATTTTTGGCTGAATACACCAATGGAGGCAGTTTTTAAAGAGGCAAAGGCCATTGTAATTCTCAGAAGTCATTCCTAACAACAACTGGTCTTGGACCAGCACGAACAGATCAACCTCAGTTTGTGCACTGATATCAGACTGCAATGTAGAATTTAAAATGTACTTTAGGCAAACCAATTTCTTTCCCTTGCTATTCTCCTACAACTGGAAAAATAAATGTTCAGCAATTTTCTTTTCTTTTTCCATAATAAGAATCATATTTCAGTCAGGGATTTTCATTAAGCTTCTACCATGAACTATTTCTATAGTTTGAAATCCATCTGCTTCACAGCTCTAACACAGGAAACAAAGACAAAACTCATTGCTGTTCCAGAGAATGAAACAAAACCCAAGAGTCTGAAGTCACTCAAATCTTGAGCAATTAAATAAAGTCCTTTGTGCACACAATGTTTTTAAGGACTTTTTTTTTTTTCTCGCTGTTAAGAACCACAAGTTTACTTTGGCATCCCAAGTTGCAGATGTATGTAAGAGATAGGCTGCACCTGTACATGTTTACACACAGGAGTAGATCACTTGGATTGTGACTAGTGATTGTTTCTGTGCATGGAAGCTCTGCCATTTGGGAGCTTGAATTTTAGACAACTGTGTCAGGAGTATCCCCACAGAAGTGTCTTCTTGTCACACAGCTACTTCTCCAATATACAGTTAATAGCATAAAACATCAGAAATCACCAGGACTAATATACCTAAAGCAATCTGGGTAAAAAAAGCGCTCTAGCTTAAGGACAGGAGTTTTCAGAAGGTGTTATGTAGAAATTGGACTGTCCTTCATCTGCTCCAAGAGGTCATAGCAGGTAACAAAATTCAAGCCTATTTGTCAGTAGACTGAAATTTGTAGTACAGAGATGCATGTCTCTGCTGGGACATTTTTGGGTGGCCTTCAAACAAGTAAGAATAGAAAAACACTACTTTAGATGGATTATTATTCAGGGTACTAGAACCTATCAGGATTAATACTCCGCCCAAAATTCAGTGTGAATGGTGATAGTGTCAAGTAGCCTGCACAGGGCTTCTGTGGCCTGGGACCCACTCCCAGCAGAGCACCCACTGAGAAAGATTTGCAATGTCCTGTGGGGAAGGTCTTCCTTGGAAGAAACTGTAACACTTTTTCCCTTAACCTGTTTTGGTGTAGATACTTGTCGACCACCATCAGACATCACTGATCAGTGCTTCCTGCCCGCTGGGTGGCAGATGATGGGTTTGGTACAGGCACATCTCTTGTGGGAATGGTCATTTGCTTCTGGATACCATTAAGTAGGTCCTGTTGCACATTTCTGATTCCTGGAAAGGTGCAGAATACAAGTTTGTAGAGCTAAAAGGGCTTTGCTCACTTAGGCACACCCTGCTCTGAGAAGACAGTTCAGGTGCTTTTCTCTGGCTGTGGATGTGTTGTGGGTAGCTGGGGGCATTTCACGGACATGAACTCTGCTGCACAGGTGATGTTGCTATTTATAGGAACTCCTGACTTTTGCAAAAGCTACAAACAGACACTTTTCTGCCAGACTGCTGAAAACTGCAGGCACAAAATTTACCTTTCTTCAGCTCATAAGACTACAACAACGGCACCTCAAAAGAAAGAGAATGTCCACGTCTCACCAGAACAGTGACAAGATGCTTAAGAATATGATCAAAACCAACAGCAAAAACAGGCTGAGCTCTGTGAGCCAAATATATTGCCATAGCACATTGGGTTTTACCTGCTATTTTGGAAGTCAGAAGAAAAAAAAAAAAAGTGATCTTCAGGAAATAAAAAGGCAAATGGGCAATCAGTGGGCAATTTTGAGCAAAGATAACAGATTTAACTGAAAATTTTTGTAGGCATGACAGAAACATTATCAATACAACTTGGCAATTCATTGTTGATCATACTCTGTTTTCTGCCCTTCCTGCAACTCAATAAGCAAACAAGACATGGCAGGGTTATGAGCTGCTATAAATATTTATGATTGTCTCATCTTTTGCTTTACTACACCAGCATGCTCTGAAGAGTGCCATCTTTAGGCACTGACTTGAACCTGTTTCATCTATCCTTTAGATCTCCCCATCATTTCTTCATCCAGACACTGCTGGGTTTGAGTCACACTGTCCTTGGGCATTCTGCTTTTCTTTCTTTGTTGATTTTTCCACACAGAACTGTATTTCCTAGTCCTATTGTTCTGGTCACATGTATAAACCTCCCTAATTTCCATTTTCTCACTGCTTACATAGGCTCACGGTACCCAATTACTTCAGCTTCTACTTTCCTAAGGGTGCTGTTAGTCCCATTCACTGGTTTTGATATCTGTGTGATCATTCAGAGACATCTGAATTCAGAAATATTAATTCCTTCTTCTGAAGCAGTTGTGGTCACAGATGACTACTGAGAACACAACCATCCTCAGAAGCCCTGCTTGCACGTCCCTGAGATCCTCTTACCTTTCTAGATTCTGTCAAACTCAGATTTGTTGTCATGGGAGTGATTCCAGTTTTCTAGTTCCATTTGAAGATTTAAGATTATAACTCCACAGTCTCCTAACCAGACCTCTCATTGATGTTTCCTTCCTTTGATATAAGTCTATGGCTTGGCATCACGGTTGTCATGACCTGGATTGTACAGACCTTTGCAGTAAGCAGCACTGGCCAACTTTATTGCCGTTCTGCTACCCTCAGCCCTTTCCTTGCTATGAAGAAGGGATCACTCCAAGGCAGATGTGTCTAACTTATCCCCTTCCACAGGTTAGTAGTTTCCTGCCTCTGGGGAATAAGCCCTGGGTGTTGTAACACAGTGCAGTGACTACCATAGCAGTGGAGCTGAGGCTGTTGCATTTGCACGATACATTGTGCTTTACAGAAGGGTGCGCATGATGCAATTCCTTCAGGTTATTGCTTCAGTTCCTTGAACACATGCAAATCTCCGTCTCACCCATGCTCATGCACTAAGCTAGTAGTGGTATTAAGAGCAAGAGTTTTAGCTGGATAGAGGGAAATTCTGATTACATTGGTTATAGTCCTTGGGATGTTTATGATGCCTTTCTACAGCTCAGTTTGAAAGTTCCCAGTATCTATCCCTGACACTGCTTCTTGAATTATTTTTTACTGCCTTCTGCATGATACTGTATGGCCTTCAAGTGCTATGTACTTCTAAAACACTGTTTATCTGTTTGGTGTTCTCAAGGCCTTTTTATTTTGTCTGAAATTTGATGCCTCTGTTTCTTCCATCTGATGTCTAAGCTGTAGTTTCCTTTTTGGTTGCACAGCCCTTGGGCAGTCCAGGTCTGTCTTGCTTTTATTGTCTTTCCTAGTGATTATTCCATTAAACTGTTGGTTGTTCTTATTTTTTTTTTTCCCCTCATGAAGGAATGGCAGAAACTTCCCTGATTTAGACTTCTGTCAGAGTCTTCTCTTGTGCATCCTTTTCACGCTTCTTCAAAGGACTTCAATTTTATGGCTTCCTACAGAGTTTAATTTTTCTGGCCATGATGAAAAAAATCACTGCTGGTGGCAGTTCCAGGGAAATTTAAACTAATGAATTACAAAAATGGTAAAGTGCTAATGAGTTTGGGTGTTGAACGTAAGAAAAATCAAATTTTAAACTAAGTTTTTACAAAAAAAAAAAAAAAAAGAAAAAAGCATGGTGTAGAATGAAATAAATGTCATTAGATAAGATGCAAAAGATGACCTTTTTCACTCTTCTGAGGATGGAGCTGAGCGGTAGAAGGACACTCAGCAGAGTTCACTGTTTCCTGTTTACTACGTCCATATCCTGATACTAAGAAAAAAGTACCATCCTCATATCTAACAAACGCAGTGGTCTTTGCCACTTCAGCTCATCCACATCCACGCAGGCAAATGGACAGCACCTTGGTGTTCAATCAGATTTTATGACTTTGGTTCGCCATAAACTCCTGCTGCCTCTTGCTGTCATTGACTGCTGCAGAATGATTGAGCAGAAACTTGTTAGTTATTTTGTTGCTCTGCTTCCTCCTTTCTGAAATTAGTGTTCCAGGAGGGGTTGAGAAGGTGACTGTCAAGCCTATGTCAAACACAGATAATCCAGCTAAGAGAAAACTGTGACAGCTCCTCAGTGCTTTCTCTACAGGTATCCACATGTCCCGGCAGACCACAGGCAGCAGTTTCAGGGGTTAAGAGCAGAGCACAGTCTGGTGGCTGGCTGTTAGGCTTCAAAGTGCTTGTCTTCCCTGTCAGATCTTCACTCTGCATCTCCCTTGCAGTGCTTGAGCAAACACCTTAAAGTCTGTGGAAATTCCATACATTGTCTGCACTGTCTCTTCAGGCAGAGGCTGAGAAGATCCAGGACTTCATCCCCAGACCAGATGGCAACATGAGGTCTAGCTGGAGTTTCATACGTAGCCACCTAGCATCTGTTTTCTCGCTCTCAGGTGAGACGGAAAACATATGAGGACTGAAAGGACTCCCAAGGACACCAAGGGAGTAGAATGACACATTCAATAGGAACGGTCCCTGCTATAAGCAATTGAGTGATGTGGGATCATTGCTGGAGAAGTCACATTTTCACAGCCAATTCACCATCCACCCATACGTTACAATGGCAGTATAAAACTTGTGCTGCCTAACACAGTGATTTAAACCATTGGGGCTCAGGGCTGACAAGACAAACCAAATAGAAATAACTACAAGTGGCTCTCAGAAGGTACATTCATTAGGTAGAATTTTGTGAAGCAAAGGAAGGTTTCAGATATATGAGTCTCTTCCCTGTGTCTCATGCAACAGGAAAGGGTGCTCTGACTTGGGGGATTAATTCTTAGCAACAATTTTTCAAGTTATATAGATAATCCTGAGATAATTTTATAAGGCTAATATATGTTATCATACAGTTTTATAGCGAATAACTTCTTTTTTTCCATTTACTTTGGAAAAAAGTTTATTACTCTGGCTTTGAGATACATCATGAAATGCCATAGAGTTGATGTTAATCACATGTAAAAAGGAAGTTTTCTGAGTAGTTTAAGGGAAGTCATCTGGTACTCAGAACTGTATTCTACATGAGAGACTTCCAGGAATAAAGACCACACTTTCCAAAGATGAGTAATGAAAGGGACTAACCCACTCTGAAATGGCAAAGGTCAATAGAGTGGGCAATAAAAGGGAAAAAAAAATTCTGCTTCTGAGAGCTGCAATCCCACCTACTTGGCCAGTCTAGCGGAAGAAGGCCTTCTGATTCTCACTCTTCTGAGTGAGAAGAGTCGCTGATTTTGAGGGTTCTACTCAAAGTTTAAGGTATGAGATCCTTAGTGCCTCCATTTTCAGTATCTTATTTCCTTTATTTACAAGTATAAACTCTTTTTATTAAGGTCTAAGATTTTCAGATAGCAAACACTATCCAAGAGCAAAAAATTAAAATTTGTTCCAGTTTAGCTGCTGAGACAAGGGCACTAGCATTATGGATACTGATTTAGAGTAGCTATTTCAAAACTATTAAGCTTTTTGGGTTATGTTCAAGGTACTAAGCAGAGTAGGGCGAGATAATATTACCCTAGAACATCACAAATAGTCTCTAGCTCTGATTACACACAGATTTTGCATTATGCTTCTTGGAAGTGAAAAATAAGGAAAAGAAAAAAAAAAAAAACAAACCAAACAACTAAACCCCACCAAAAATAATGAAGTGAGGATTAAGAAAGCTAACAATACCCTGACAACTTCTTTCCAACAGGCTTTCCCTACAATCCTAGCAGTTTAAAACCTAAAGTAAAAATGAGAACGTTTGTTGGAGAGCAGGGAGATAACTCTTCAGGATGACAGTTTTAAAAAAGAACAGAAAGAAGTCCACTGGCTACAAGCAACCAGAATGTTTGCAAAACAACTTGTAAATGACACAGAAACCTGGCATCGTTACAACCTAAAAAAGTAGCTGTACAAGTGTCTTATGTTTTAAAAGTGGTTTATGTTCTAAAATAAGCAATGCATCAGAGACGTGGAACTTGTCTTAAACGAGTGGGACTTGGTGAGACTTTCTATATTCTGTGTGCATGGCTGCATTTAGAAGACAAATGAACTTGCACAACAGCTTATAAAATGTGTTCTCACAACATATTTTACAATATCCCACAAGCCTTCAGTCACTGTTTTGACAAATCAGGACTCTGCGTTCCTACTTCAGAATAGTCTCTTGATGGTGCCCAGTGGTAGGACAAGGGGCAATAAGCGCAAATGAGATAAGTACCATGTGAACATAAGGGAAAACTTCTTTCCTATGAAGGTGATGGTGCACATGAAAAGGCTACCCAGAGAGGTTATGGAGTTTCCTTCTCTGGAGACTTCCAAAATCTGCCTGAATCCTGTGCAACCTGTTCTAGAAGAACCTGCTTTAGCAAGAAGGTTGGACAAGATGGTCCTCAAAAGTCCTTCCAACCGCTACCTATCTGTGATTCTGCATGATTCTGTGATTTGTCAGACTACTCTCATTTATGCCAAGGTGCCTACCACACTGAAGAGGAGTAATTTACTATGGGAAAATAAGACACTAGCCTGCATACCCAGAGGACAACTTCTGTGCAATTAAACTGCTTAAAATGTGAAGGTCAATGTTAACTACATATTTAGTTTTTCCAGCTTCCCCTGCTAAAGTCACACAAACTTCTATTAATTGACTGGCTAATCCTTGAAAAGTAGTCTTGTACGAGTTCTGCTGCTGAAATGTATGATTGGCTTAGTTGAGATGGAATTTGGGAAATCAGCCATTTTGGCAAGAGAAGGGAAGAGGAATCTTCTCCCCCAAGGGCTTTGATAACTCTGTTGTTATTTTTCCCAGAATATTTCTGCTTTTTCTTTTTTTTTTTTTTTTTCCAGGTTAGTCAGGCCCAGCACAGACAACAGTTCCTTACTTCACCTCAATCACACGCTTCATCACACAATAAAGGAAAACATTCCCGTGAAGTAAAGCGGAAAAATTGGCTTCCCTCAGAGCAGGGCAGCAGAACTGCCTGTCAGCTACACAGAAAACACAAGAAGTGTCTCCACTGGAACCTGCATGACAGAGAGGAAGACAGCAACCAGAGTGGCACGAAAGCATGGGTACATGTGACCAGCAGCTGAGACATGGTGAGAGCACTTCTCGTGACAGCAGTGTCAGCACAAAGTTACAGCCTGAACTCACCTAAAACCTGAATCCTGCCTCTCCTCTGGCCTTTGGCCACATCCTTTTCCATCTACTTTACTTTTGTTCATAAGGTTGCAGTAGGGTTACTGGGACTATCGAAGTTTTTAATTTATATATATTCAGTAAAATTATGTTCTGTAGTAAGCCTGAAGCTGCAGATGCTTTATGACCTTCCTGGCTGGTAGACAAGTCTCCAGGGTGGTTCACGAGGTGGTTGCCATGACAGTCCCCTCTGTGTCTGTCTTATCACTGAATAGCAGCTTGGGGTATCATAAAAAAAATATAAATAACTTGATCTTTTCACTCTGTAATGTCAGGTTTAGCCTCTCATCTATTCAGAGGAAATCAGAACTATAAATAGTCCTATCCTGCTTTCCATGCCTTAATTTACAGTATGAAGAATTCTTCTTTCTGGTGTTAAAAGCTGCAGGGTTTCCACTCAAGGAGGCCAACTATTTTGGTTAAAGTGACTGTTTGAAAAAGAATTATGGTATCATTACAGCGATAACAGAAATAACTGAATGTACTTTCTGATGGGCCCTTCTGCCTGCCCTCTGACTAGCCAGAGGTTGCCTTGAGATGTTTGACTTAGGGGGGATGGGATGTACATTTATTCCTTGGCTTGTCCTGCTCCAAGTGAAAAGTCCCTTTAGGACTTGTGCAAAACAAGACCAGGAGCCTTGTGGTGCTATTAACCCCACATGAAGAAGTCTATCTCAGCCCACAGCAAGCCCAGCTCTGCAATGTGCTGAGGGGCATATAACAGCATCAACAAAGCATTACTGGGAATTTTCATGCACGCTGAGATACCTCCTGTGAGTTAGTACAACTGCAAAACTGCAGTGATCAAACCAAGTGAGCACATTCTCCCTCATATACAAGGTATCTACCAAAGAAAGGAAGATAATGTTTTCTGGAGGAGATCACAGGTGAGCCACTAGCCCAGGAAATATTTATGGTTTATGTATTTTTCACTGACATCCTTCTATAAATCTTAGCAGTATTTCTCCCAGAACCTGGGTTGTAAGAAATTGGGAACTGCTTTTCCTTCTCTACTGAGACACCTCTTCTGAGAATTGCTATCTGCCCTAAGCTTGCCCACAGACTGACTCAGTCTCACATGGGATCACTCAGGCTGGCAGGGACCTCAGGAGTCTTTAGTCCAAATCCCTGCTCAAAGCAGGGTCAGCTGTGAGGGTAAACCAAGCTGCTCAGGGCTTCATCCAGACCTGTCTTGAAAAATGCCTGTAAAAATCTGCAAATGCTACCCAACTGAAAGACTTCATCTTAGAAACCATTGTCATGAATATCAGCACTCAGTTCATCCCATCTTTCTGATCTCAGTCAGTACCACAGATTTCCAACTTTTCTACTTCCATTCCAGTTCAGAAGGGATCAAAAAATCAATGCAATTAAGATTAATTTTTAAAATGACAGCTTGTTTTCCTATAGGTTGTTTCCCTATATCTTCTGTTTTCTGAGTCTTTAAGAAATGTTAAGGTCACATCTTTAGGTTTATCTCTGCAATTGCTAGGGTTGCTTCTCTTTCTGGAAAAACAAACAAACAAACAAATTTCTGCCTATCTCAATTCCACTTCCTGCTTCCAGCAGGCAATGTGTTAGCAAAAAGGCTTGCAAAACTAAGGAAGCTATTGCAAGGGCTGCCAACACTTCCACAAAAAAAAAAAAAAAGTATTACAGAGATCATCTACACAACTGGGCACTGTCAGTAAAGGACTTAAGTTGTGAGTAGGCTGCAGTAAGTGAGCTAGCCACATATTTTTTTCCCATGACCTGATTAGTGCAGTACTTCAATGCAGTTCATGTGGGAAAATACCAACTGACCTGCTGTGCCATGTTACCTACAAGGATTTTGGTCTCTGAATTGTTAATCCAGTCTCAACAACATGCATTAAAAGAAAAAATAAAAGAGGGAGATCTGCCATAAAGGACTATATCTGGCCATAGTGGCCAGGGTGCCAGTGGAGTGCAATAGTTAAATCCATTATCAACATCTGAAGGTGTTTGAGCCAATGAAGGGCACCTACCAGGCTGTTCCTTGTCAATCTGCCTCCTCTTTCCTGCCTCATGCTCTCTCAGTGAGCAGCCTCACATAGTGCTCAGATATACCAACCCATGCAGACACACAGGCAGGAACCTGTATCTCTTGCTTCTGAGATCTTCCATCATGCTAGGTATGCTCACAGCCCTCACCTGGGCTAGCTGTGCCATAAAGACCAAGGCTTTCAGCAGCTGCTCATTCAAAGATGAACAAAGATTGAAAAAAAATAAAAAAGAAAAGAGGAAAAATGGTACAAAAACTGTGGGAGGAAAAAAGTGGGGGAGGAGCGCGGCCAGGATGTGGTCTACTTTAATGTTACTCTAATGCCCCTCTATAAACATGCTGCTGCCTGATTACTGTTCTTGAATTACCATTTATTACTACTACAGGATAGTTAAAACAACTGCACCTGCCCCCTTTATCCTGTGCAAATAGCATTAGTCTATTACAAAATGCCTTTCCCCCTCTACAGTTCCTTGGGAGGAACTGAAGTGTAGAAGTGACTGGAGTAACTTGTCAATGTAGAATTAACTTGGCAATGGTGGAGAAAGTTGGCTTTGGATGTTAAGCTTGTTTTCACAGTACTAGATTGTATCTATCTACGAGTATTAAGACAAGAAAGTAGGCTGTAAAGTCTTACCCCTTTAATAATCTTTCCCTCTCTGACTGATTTCTCCCCTCCTGAAATCCAGTGTGCAATGGAACACCTTTACTCATCTAAATTGCTGGTTTGAGCCCCCAGCAAGAAATGCCTTCCTGCTGCATCTAGAGCTGGTGTAACTCTTCTTTCTGTCCTGATGACCACTGTTCAGTAGGTGGTGAATGTACAAAGTGGTCATGCTCTTATGAGCGTTTATGGCAAACTGATTTCCTTCGGTAAATGCAGTTAAAGAATTAACCAAGCACATAAAGTTTTGCAATGTGTTTTACTGGAGTTGTGGTCTTCTCCTAAATCCCTACTGTGTGTCTCAAGCATTTTGTAACAGGCTCCAGCCTGCAATTCCTGAGCTTGGTCTAACTTTAAGAAAGGCCATACGAGGTGACCAGGGCAGGACACTGGATTTCTTTATCAACATCGTTTTTCTCTACAGACTTGTGGCTTTGCAGCAATACTCAGTGATTTCTCTTAAGCTGCTTTAGAATGCAGTCATTGCTTGCATCTTTTCTGTCAAGGTATCTTGTGGGTCCTTAACACAAGCCCATAACTTAAAAACCTGAAGCACAGCTGCTGCCCTAAAACTAGAAATTCAGTACTATCTACCATGTCCAACGGCACCATGCCTCATCTTTTAAGGCTGATAGCAATTATGACCTGGACATTTTTGTGTTACTTGCAGAGACTCTATTTTAGCTTTCCTACTTGATCGCGTTAAGGTAATTTCAAGACCTCTGTTACACTCCAGCTCATTCTGTGTTTGTCTCCAGAGAATTTTAATCTCAGAATTTTCCTATGATAAACAAAATAAACACAACACAGACAAGGCTTCACTATAAACCTCTCCTTCACCTGTTTCCTCATTGATTTTGGAGGCTCAACACTGCCTTGGCCCAGTGTTTTAGAAGAGATGCTTCTGAACAGCTACACCTGCAGGCAGATTGTCCCTGTGGCATGTTATCTCCATAACTGTGAAAGTAACAGCTGCTGTCACTAGCTGCACCAACAGGTCTAGCGTACTCCAATGCTTCTTTCAAGCTCTTGGTATACATGACTTCAAACAAGGTCATTAACTTGAAACATCTGATTCTTTTAATACTGCTGCAATATCACTGATCTCAGTGGAGTGGGTGGAAGGAGAACTGGGACCTGAGGCTACAATGGATAGCTGAGAAGAGCCAAGAGTAGGAATCAGCTGAGGAAATAGTATTCAGTTCTTGAGGTATGTGAGGTTAGGGCTCCATTTTGGGATGAAGCTGAAGCAAGGGACAACTCCCCAAACTGAAAGGGCACAAAACAGTTAAGATTTTAGAAGAGCTTGGGAGATCTCTTTCAACAGTGCTTCTCTAAATGCAAGAAATCTTGTAAAAGAAGCCTTCACTCTGGGAGATTTCCACTGTTCTGAGTAAGAAGGAAGGGAGCCTCCAAGGCCAGAAGTAATGCCACAGACGTCCAAGCCTTTGAAAGTTGCTGGAAGTTAATTAGTGTAAAGGGTTAACCCCTCCTGGGGGGCAGGGGGGTGGTGTGGTCAGAACCTGTCCCCAGGTCATCCTGACTCCTCCCTGGGGGTGGTCTGACCTGACCCGGGGTGCAGTGGTTAGCCCACTCCCACTTCCTGTCTTGAGCCCCTATAAAGGCAGAGGAACTGCCTGTTTCTCTTTTTTGCTCTTCACTTCCTCTCTCTACCTTATCAGCCAGCAGCATTCCTGGTTCCTGCTGCTCCTGCTTTGCCACGTGGTAGGACCATCCAGCATCCACCTCCATCCACTTCCATCCACTGGTTGTATACATATATTTTGTATTTTGCTTTCCCTTCTCTATATTTTTGTAACTCCCCTTACTTAAAATAACCTTTATTTATTGTTAAAGTTTGAACTCCCAAATCGAACCAAGGCTATTCTTTGAGCTTTGGGATACTTAATCAGAACCAATACAATTAGAAAGTTCCACAACTTTGTGATGAACCATGTGGTATCTCCTGTTAGGTCTCTACCATACCTGCTGCTGCAGACAGTCTCTGAAGTAGTTACAACCACAGATGACAAAACAGAAGAAAACAGTTTAAATCTACTCTCTTCATTCTCCTGCTTTATGATTCTAAGGGCTATTTCAAGGAAGAGGTGAAAATTTCTCAAGGACAGAAAAGGAAAGAGGTGTCATTTCTTGACCCTCTTACCTAGTGGGCACTTTGGTGATTTCCACTTAAAAACAAAACAAAACAAAAACCCAACAACCAAAACCACCCAAGCCCAATTAAATCCGGTCTTCCCTTCAGAAAACTATAGTTCCCTAAATATTTCATCCAGTGTCAACAAAGCAGATCTGATAAAAGGAAAAGAAAGTGAAAAACAATGATCCGCCAATCCACCATTATCTGGCAGTGCAATGCTATGAAGCTTCCTTTTTTTTTTTTTTTTTTGTACTTCACTGAATGGGCCTCAGGCACTGGGCAGCAACTTCCCTACTGTCATTATGATACTGGAGAAAACCTCTTCAGATACTATCTGCAAAGTAGGATGGGATGAGAGTGGCTTTTTTTATAAACAGCTGAGCAGTAAAACTTGCTGTTTAAAGCTGCCTATGGTAAAAGTAAGAGATAGACATAACTGGAGGGGTGGCACAGAGCCGCCTGTAAGGATAGCACATCCTTCTTTCTGTCACTTGTGAAGCTGATATTGCATCGAGTTCTCCTGAGAAGGAAAAGAAGTAACTGGCAAGGTCACCTAAAATGGAAAGCTGAAATGGGTTGCAAGCTGAATTTTAACTCCATAAACTCTGAACTATGTATGTCAAGGCAAATTTAGCTTTCAGTTTACATCTGAATGTACCAAGTCTGTGCAATCTAGCAAGCTCAACCATGGGAGGATAAATTGTTCCCACTTCTTCAAGCCTTTTAGGAGGAGTCAGCTTTCAGCAAGGGACAAACAGCAGCTCATAGAGCTTATAATTACTTATGTGTCAACTCAAGAAGGAAATACTATGAGTAGGCCAGCAAAACCAAACCTGCTTTTCCTCAATACAATGGTACTTAACAATGAAGCTCAGGTTCTAGCCTTAATTCTTTTAAAGCATTCAAACAACATATAATTTAATTTCCTAAAAAAGCAACAAAGTCTGGAGTAACAGAGACAATAAGTGAAAGCTAATGCATTAGGTTACTCCAAGACACAGATTTACCATCCCCTCCTTGTGCAAAATGTAGATGTTTGGTTTTACTAATATGAATTACTTCAATATCTTCTAAATTAAAACAAACAAACAAACAAAAAAACCCAGACTACTTACCCTAAATGACAAGTGACCATTTCCAGTGTGCTCCTGCCAAAATGGTACAGGATGGAGAACTGGGAGGGTTTCTACAGCTCAACGTTGACAGAACTCAGGCAAAAAAATAATGTGAATATCCAGCCTCAGGGCTACGGGGATTGCTGCACATGTGATGGCTGTTCTGCTTTTTAAATGAGAGCTAACTTTTAATTACCTTCCTCCACCTATTTTGCAACTTGTATGGAAGCAGGGGAAACTGATTTAATTCTTGTTCCTTTAGGAAAGCTGTGCTCTGAACACGTCCTTTGTATTAAGATTGTGATAAATGAGAACAATAAGCAAGTAAGTATGAAAAACACACCAGAAAAATCTTTCTATCTAGGCTAGTCCTCAGTGAAAATTTTGTACTGCATTTTACTTAGCCTGTCCTCAAATAAATCAGATTTTACGGCACAGGACACAAGACAAGAAGTAACACTCCTACAAATGACATTTTTAGGATGACAGGAGTCAATTTTTTAACTTTTAGCCAATGGAAAACTTGAACCATCAAAACTCAATTCCCCACCACGCAAAACCAAAGCCCTAGGTTAACTTCAAATAACTAAATAAAGAAACAATTTTCCCCAGCCTGCAGCTAACCCTTGCCCTTGTATTTTTAGTCTGGATACTTGAAGTCATGGCAAAGGGTTTGCTTCTCCTGCCCTCCTGCAGGAGCAGTGAATACGTGCAGCGTCTCTGCAATTGCGTGCTCCAAGGTGCGTGGAGATGAGAGAGCTTTCCTGGGGGCAGGCGGCCACGCTCTGTGCAGAAGCAACACTGTGACAGTCTGTGGTCTGTGCTTGAGATTAGAGCAGATTATGAGAGTCACTTGTCCCTTGGCTTTAAAGTATGCTTATGCTGCAGAGGTATGCAAAGAAATGTACGAGGTGGAAAAAATTAACTTGAGCAACTGTCAAAGGGAAACAGAGCCCAATGTCGGTCAGCAGAAATACAAGTGTAGCACAGAGTAACACATCCCCCAGGAGCTGACAGAGGATTTGGACGTGTTCATATAAATAAACAGTGTGAAGTCTTTTTGATTAACACTTTCAAGTGTGTGTTCCTACGATTGTCCTAAAGCTCCTGTGTTTACAAATCAAAGAACATTAGTGGTTGGCAAGGACCTCTTAAGATCAAGTCTGACCCTTGACCTAGGATCACCTAGGACAGGCCACACAGAAACACATTCAGGTGGCTTTTGAAAGTGTCCACAATCTTCCTAGGCAGCCTGTTCCAGTGCTCTGCACTCTGACAGTAAAGGCGCTTCTTCTTATGTTGAGGTGGAACTTTCTGTGTTCCAGCTTACACAATATAACATCATTCCTTGTCCTATTACTGAGCACCATCAAAAAGAGGCTGGCACCTTCATCTTGACACCCACAACTCACATATTTACAGACACTGAATAGATCCCTTCTCAGCCTTCTCTTCTCAAGACTAAACAGCCCCGTTTCTGCCAGTCTTTCTTCATAGGATGTTTCTTGCAAAACAATGTTTCTTGCAAAGTGGAAGTCGTATGCCTTACGCATCCATTTACACGGGGGGCTGCAACAGATGTGGCTGACTGTGAACTGGGTTCCTTTTGGTTTTCTCCCAGCAAACTTGGCTGTCTGATTTGAAACAGTACCAATACCACCAGCCCTGAGACACAACTGCTTCTGAGAAACAGCAAGGTGTTGAAAACAAATAGTTTAGGAGTAACTGGTTGTTCAGTATGACTGCATTAAAAGGGACTGTAGCAGATATCAGATGTCTGGTGAGCCTCAGATTCAGTAGCAGAATAGAAACAGAGTCAGCATGTTAGCCTGTTAATGCTCTGTACTTTGCTTAGGATTTCTACCTAGTAAAAAGCAGCTCCTCTTGCTTGATCAAAGAGCTGGCCTGCTCATCTAGGGGTGCTTATTTTTTCTGTTGACTCTGTACTTGATAACACAAGGTGAAAAACCACAGAGGAGTTGAGGGTAATATTAACTGAACTACATTGTAACAGCAAGATACGTGAGGAGCCTGCTCGTTCCAACTGAGTTTACATAAATTCTGATGAGCACAAGAGGATTCGGTACAATAATCGGAGTAAGACCAAAAAAAAATTAGAGAACTTACTTGATTTTTCTTCTTTAATGTTGTACTCCAGCACACCAGGAGCCTCACCCTGCACAGGCAGGCAGACTGCAAGGATCATGTTGTTCACATTACCCTCTTTCCTAACCAAGAATATCTGAAAAGGCAAAAAGAAATCAAGAACTTAGTTTCATTACATGAACTTCTAAACTTTATTTTAGGTCATTGACAATGAATTTTTTTTATTAGTACAATCCACCTTTAAAAGTTCTTATTTTAGCTCTGTTCCACTTGGTTGAACTTTACATGACAAAAATAAAGAATAAAGGGACATTTCATCTGGGTGAAATTCAGATCTTGGAAGGAACCAGCAAAATTTCTAAGCATCACTGATGCCCCACTTAAGCCTAAGGCAAATTGTTTCACTTAGCGAAGAGTATAAAGCTGCACTCATGATTTGCAAAGTGATGCTCCTCATATAACTGTCTAAATCACAGATAATTTACACTACAATGTTCTGGTACCAAGCCTAAAATAAGGGAGTCACTTGTACACTGAGAGGGAAAGGACACAAGTGTCCACAAGTGAAACAGAAGGCCAAAGGCTCAGGAAGCCACAACATCTCATGAGACCAGAAGATGATTAAGCCTGGCAGAAACCCCTGAAGGGCTCTTGTCCAGCCTCCTGGGTGAAACCATGGGTCTAGAACAGGTTGCTCAGGGCTTTGCTCAGGCAAATCTGGAGAACGTCCAAGACAGGAGGCTGCACAACCTCTCCAGACAGCCTGCACCACCACTTCTGTCCTCAGAGGGAGAAAGTGTTCCCTTGTACACAGTCTGAACCTCTCTGGCTTCAGTTCATGCCTATTGCTTCTTGTCTTCCCACCAGATAGTGCTGAGAAGAGCCTGTCTTCATCTTCTCCACGACCTTCCCATAGAGGGATGCTGTGCAGTTCCTCCGAAATTGTCTCTCTTCCTGAGTGAACAAATCTTGTCCTACAGCCTTTCCTCAACAAGTCTGTGCTCAGCTTGCTGCCTGCTGCCCTTATAGGACCTTTCCTGCAGAGCTGCATAGTCAGGCAGTACCAGCCTGGATCAGTGCCGGGCATCTGCTTCCCAGGGGCAGCTTTTTTAGTTTTGCCCTTGTTGAATTTCACAAGGTTCCTTCCAGCCCTGTACCCACAGCTTATCTAAGATCCCTCTGGATGGCAGCACTGACTTGAAGTGTTTTGATTGGTTCCAAAATCACAGAGCAGATATGGTTGAAAGGAACTCTGGAGATCATACAGTCCATCCCTCATGCTCCAAGATAGATCAACTATGGCAAGCCACTTGGGATTGTGTCTTGTTGAGTTTTTATTATCTGCAAGGACTGAAGCTCTATGGCCTCTTGGGCAGCCTGCTTGCATGTTTTATCATCCTGACAGTAAAACCACTTTTCTTAATGTTTAAATAGAATTTCCTGTGTTTCAGTGTGTGTCCTCTGCACCTCACCCTTTCACCAGATACCACTCAGAATGGTCTGGGTCAATCTTCCGTACTCTCATCAGGTATTCAAACACATTCATAAGAGGCCTCTGAGTCTAACTTGAGCCAGTGGAACCACTGCAGCCATTGGTTCCCACTAATGGGACCAATGACATTAAAAAAAAGGGTGGGGAAGAAAAAGGAAAAAAAAAACAAACTGACAAAACTCACTCTTTGTGTTGTGTGAGCTCCTAAGAGTGTTCCTAATTAAAGTCCATTGTCAAGGATATTTTGAGGTTGTACCTTGAAGCTGCAGAGACAAAGTAATCTTCACCTTTACCTATTCTTTGACAGCAGGTTTTAGCAGGAGAGAATAAAGATTTTTTACTAAAATGAAACTAAAATATTTTGCTAATTTTGGAGTCTGGATACTGATATAGAAAGAAAAAGTCTGAGGTGGTAAAATGATTAATCAACTACAATGCAGTGAAAATCTATCAAGAAAAAAATTATTTCTTGGACAGAGGAATTAAAAAAATCTTGCATAGAAACCAGAGCCTTTCTCGAGTCCTAGTTCTAAAAGCATCTCCTTACACTCTGCAACATCTACACTAAATGCACACCTTTGGAGCAGCTTCACAATCTCTCACAGTGCCATCATCTTGGCCTCTGCCGTTCATAAGAAATGTAGCCCTATGGGCTCAGGTCCTCCAGCAGCACAGAGGAAGAACAGCTGCATGCCTGAAAACAGCCTATTTCTGAAGCCAGGTACCCCCAGCTTGTTACATCACGGAAAGAATCTGCAGATAAGAAAAGGGCATAGAGGCTCTCCCTCCCCTGGGTTCTACCACCCATGTAACAGCACAGTCCCTCTAACTGTGACCCTGGATCTTGACAGGCACTAATCTCATATTGCATCATTCCTATGAAATAAAATTTTAGCAACAGAAGAAGTGAAATTAATCACTTCTGTTTTCCTGATTGGCACAACTGGTTGCCATGGCTCCGACAGCTAAAAATGGACCATGGCTGTTCAGATAAGAGTGAGGTAGGTTTTTTTGTGCTGCACCTAACTCTACCATCTAGGTCAGGACTGATACACAAACTAGACTCTTTTATTTTTATTGGTGGCAGAAAATATGTGGTGCTGATTTAACTTCAGGTGAGCTCAGAGAAGGCACAAAAGCTAGCCCTTGCTGTGGAACACCCAATATGTGCTAGCTCTTCTCCTGCCTGCTTCAAGCTGCAGCTGAAGACTGTCTGAGGACAGCGTAGGCAAGAAACAGAAGAAAGATTTACCCCCAAAGCTACCCAGAGGTGAACAGTCCTACCTGCTGCCAGTGGCTAACGACCAAGGAGACTCAGGGCCATACTCAGCTGCATGAGACATGGTCACTCAGGTCTACCTTTACAGTCAGCACAAAAGAACCAAAAGAATAATTTGCCCAAATTATTCGAGAAATCTGGTTCAGAGTGAGTTGCACTGCACAGACTCAGTTGGTCAATTGAATTCCACTGGAGGTTATTGCTTGGCTATGCCAGCTTTTAGCCCTGCGATAGACTGACTCAGCCAAAGGGCAGGTCCATTATCTCCTCAGAGCAGGAGTCAATTCCCCTCGGACTGTGCATGAGTCTCCCATTTTATAACACTCAGCTTATGAAGATTAGATACCATCTACTGCAACAAACTCTCAGCAGCTCACAAAATTCTCTTTTTTTCATACCCTTTCCCCCCCTCCAAATTAGGATATCAAACAGACCTCTGGATAATGGTGGTTAATGGGAAGGCATATTCATCCCTCTACATACTAAGTAAATAAAACTAGAAATAAGAATTTTTGCATTTCCAGAGCCATTATATCTGTCATGTGCCACTGTGAATGTCTCAGGCATCAAAAGGTAATTGAAACAGAGAGCAGAGTCTGCTAAATACTGTTGTTCTCACATGAAAAAAAAGGGCTGCTATCCTAAGCAGCTCCACCAAGAGATGTAGTTGTCTGAACGAAAATTGCTTTGGACTTACTCCTGCTGTTTCTTTCCCAAGTATTGCCCCAGCCCTTTCCTGGCTCATGTTCAGCTGAAGCCAGACAGGACAGGTCTTGATGAGTTTATCAAGGATGCTGATTCCTGGAACTGGAAGGCAGTTTTGCAGGGCAGTGGCCTGACAGAGGTGTGTCTCATTTCGCTCTTCACTGATATCTGCGACCAGGCTGAAACACAGCAAATGGAAAAATTTGTGTTAGGAAAGACTGTAAATGCACACACACAGGCACACACAGAAGCACTGACACTCCAGGAGAATTCTTTGAGTAGCATCAAATCACATATGCCTCGCTGTGATGGGGCCACAGGCTTGCAGGGTGCTTTGTGCTGAGGTCTGTTGGTTTCAGCTGATCTATATATGTTGCCTAAGCATACATAGGGATCCAGTGGTAAGGGATAGACAGAGGCAGCCAGTGCTGCAGAGGATAGGGTATGCCTACCCCCACACCCTATCTTCCATCTGAGTATTTCACAACTTCAAAGGGAGTCATGTGGCAGAGGGAAGGGGCTGCAGACCCCAGAAGCAGCTGGGAATATGCATACACCAAGCCAGTGTCCACCCAAAGTGTGCGGCAGCTAGCAGGCACAGTAAGCCCTGCAGGACACAGGCATAGCAAACCCTTTCCTTACACCGTAGGAGGAGAATAGGTGACAGCACAGGAAATATACAGGGAAACACCAGAGGGATCTTCAGGAGTGAGGAAATGAAGACTTGATTTCCCTCTTTTTTCTCCTGCTACATTTGTAATTTTGGGCAATCCTAAAGAATTAATTGGAACTTCCAAAAGGATGCATAGGAGATGCTGAGTGACAAGAGAGGGGTCACCTTGTGGGACCACGTATCAGCAATGCTCAGTCACACCTTATATCCCAGAACTTATTCTCAGCTGTACAAGAATACTGAAATTATGCTGTTGAGAACATTAAAGATCTGGGACATGCTTTCCTTTAGATTGCTGTTCTGATGAGAGACATAAAGAACTAATTTTGTTTATTTTTAGTTCCTGCAGTCTAACAGCAGATTGGTATTAAATGCTGGTTTCTGGCTACGGTGCTGATTCAACAAAGTATTTATACACGTGCTGAGCTCTGCAGTCAGTGGAAATACTTGTGCTGAATGGTCTGATCATGAGAACTCAACTGGATATGGGCTCAATTAATTGATTTTTTAAAATATGGAAAATGTAGGAGAACATACACAAAATATGTTTCTCTGCACTGGTTTTGGTCCTTAGATGTCAAGAGCAGAAAAGAGACTCTCACTTTTGATTTTTATTTCAAGGCTTTTCCCTTTCATTTTTAGAAGATACATATCTTAAAGTAGTACACTTCAAATAAGGTCAGACTTAAACTTCTAAAACAGACTCACTTCAAAAGCCTAAGCTAGCACAGCATGCTTGTCCCAAAAGTTAGTTTTTATAAAAATAGCCTTCCAAATCCCCAAACTGACAGTGAGATTTTATTTTCAGTAGGTTTTTGGTTCTTTTCTTTTGCAACCCTATAGAGACAGTTTCCTTAGAAAATACATGTTTCTTTGTAATACCAGTTGCTGATTCAGGGTCTTAGTCCACAGAATCTACTTTAACCAATCTACTTTTGGGATCATAGCCAAGACAGTAAGAATGAGAGAGCTGTGCTTAAAAAGCAAATAGACATAAACGAAGCACTTCCCTAGTCACTTGTGATAAAAGCACAGCTTGTCACACAGGTGAGGAAATGCTTTTCAGATCCAATAGCACACAATTTTAATCAGCATTACCTAAACATACAGAATGAAACAGTGGAGGCCAGCTTTTGGATGTTAACTGATTTGTCTCTCAGTTCCTTTCTTTACAGTAGAAAAAAAAAAATCCTAGCAACCATGTGAAAGGAAAAAATGTGTTGGATGGCAACATTCATGCTTGGTAATAGGAAAGAAGTAATGAACTGAAGGGAAAAAAAAAGGTCAGTCATAATGAAATGTTCCACAACACTCTTAGCAAAAGTTACTCCCCAGATTAGTCACACAAGTATGAATCTGATCTTGCTAATGATGTGTGAAACCTAGATCAAAAGGAGGTCAATTTCTTGCTTTGGCATCAGAAGGTGACATGCATTATAACAGCTACAGTGATGCAGAACTTCATCATCCATTAATTATGTGAGGAAAAGGGCCAGCAAAGAGCTGATGCTTAGGACCACCATTGCCTAGAGGGAAATAAGGGATATCAAGAAAGACAAGGAAGCAGTACGAAACAGCTTGGACCTAGTGAATACCAGGCATGTAGTGACACTGGCAAGGTGCTCCCCATGGGGCAATACAGGCAGAGGCATCCAGCCCTCTGCTCCCTCCAACAGGCACCTCGTCCGGACAGAGTTCTGCTCGCAAGAGCCATGTGGGTTTGGCAACAACAGACTGGTGAAGAAAAACCGACAGAACTGACCTGCCAAAGCATGTGACTGCATGAAGGGCCCATCGTCAGAGCTTTGGAGAATAGATGAAAAATAGAACATCATTCCAAACTTAGATATACCATACAAAATATAATTAGTCTGAAAATATTTGTCTTGATGGAAATTGCTCACCATTTGAGTGTGTGAGGTCTTTCAGTGCAGATTTAAGGGCAGTGGCTGAGTTTTTTTGGCAGAACAAGAACCTAGCCTTTTAGGGGCCCTCAGGGATGACAGTCCTGGTGTGGTACCCTCCAGTGCAGGCCCAGAAGGAACTAAGCAGGCTATTGTACCTGTACAGAGGGAGGACACTTCATCAGATGCAGATCTATCTAGAGTTCCTCTTGTCTCATGCAGAACTCACTGGGAAAACTGTATGGTTTCCTCCCTTCTTTGGGTAATTTCTGATTACCCAATGAGTACGGCCAGGGACGTTATGTAAAATCCCATCACTATATGTGGTGAAATTCCTTGTGTTCTACAGAAGAATTTAACCTCAGCTGAAAGGATTTAGGTTGAGATATACATATATATGTTGTTATGAATTCTTTTTCAGGTAACTGATGATGCTGACAAAAATAAATTAAGAACTCACTGCCCATGAGCAAGAACCCTGCAAACCCTGAAGAGTCTAATTCCATCTCATCTGATGAAAGGATTGTTTCCTGATCCTAGATGAAGGACTGTTCTGAAGAATAGTCTACTGTGTATCACCTTGTCCTGGTATGGGTGTGATTAACACCCTAGGGTTGGTTCAGTCCCTGGGGTCCCTCCTTCCCCTTCTGTACAAGGTCCAGGAGGGGCTGAGGGGCGGGGGGCACACCACGTGGCCCCGGGACCCAGGGAGACCTCGGGCTGCATGTATGCATGGGACTATTTTGAACCAATTGGTCAGTTAGAGAATGCTGGATACCTATTGGTCAGTTTCATGCACCCCTAGGGTATTTAGGCAGGGGCCAGCGACAGTTAGTTCTTTCTTCGTTCTTCCTCGTCTCCCCCTCGTGCTGTGAGGAGTTCCAGACACGTGCACGCAGCAAAGGCAGCAGCATCATCGCAGCTTTACAGAGAAGTGGCAAGGCTAAAACCCCCTTCTCTCTCTCTCCTTCTCTCTCTATCTGGGGATAAATTGGTCCTTCTTTCTTTCCCTCTGTCTCGGGAAGAAGCGTTGTTTTCCTCTCGCACCCCCGTGGGTTTTATAGGTGCGACTGGGGTCTGTTTGTACATAAGCTCTTTGTTCCCTAAATTCTGACTGTTTATCTAACTGTCTAGCTGTTTATCTGGCATTTTAAGCAACTTGTGCATTTGTTCCTTGCCAACCGCGTACCCAAAGAACCCGGGGAGCTCTAGGACCCCCCTCCACGGATATCAACACCAATTAAATTGATATTCCCGCAACACACCTGAAGGGAGAATATATCTTGTTCAGCAATTTGCTCGATGCAGGAGAAGGAACAGAATAAAGGGGTGGAATGTGGTAGTTTGAGGGGTTCCGGGTCCCCGTTAAACAAAACCATAGGGACAGAGGCACATCCCAGGATATTGTAATGTTGTTATTCTATTCCCTTTCTGGTATCACAGCTTAAAAGACGGTGCTTGGCTCACCCTACTTTCCCTGCTTTCCTTGCCTTCACTTCTCCAAGCATTGTGTGCTCTCATTTTATGGTTTCTGGAGGATATTCAAGGTCACTGAGGCCTTGTGGGCCCAGCTGGTGGGTGGGTGGCTTGGGCCTCCCTTGTGGGCTGACGTGGGGGTGGAAGGAGTGGGGAACACTAGAAGCCTAGTTTGGGCCTAGTGGATTTTACACTAATTCTACCTGATTGCCTTTTGTATGTATATATGCTCCTATAAATAGAATTTCTCTATAAACTTCCAATCAGTGTACAGTGTCCTCATTCTTACTCCTGAAAAGGGGTAAGAGTTGATTCTGATATCCAGAACTGGGTATGCTCATGGCCCAAACTGGAAGAGAATTATAATTGGCTTTGATAAAAAGGGCAAGAAATCATTAATCAGATCACATTAAAACAGAGGAATATTAGGGCTAGATGAATCCTGGCAGTGAGTTATAACAGATGATGTGCGCTACTTATCCTGCAGTCGTCATGTGATAATCTAACACGATGGACTTCAGACATGCAGGGTGATGGTGAAGAACAGAATAAAGAAATGCTGCAGGATGTGGAAGGAGAAAACCAACGAGACGCAATGGCCAGCAAGAGAACCCATCTCTGACCACCTTTCCCCTTCCCCATGAAACAAACTCTGAGATCACTCTGAGAATCATCAAATCTGGCTTTTACACTGGGTCTGAGAACAGAGGTTCCTGCCCTGTTAATTTTCTGTATTTTAATTTTTTTTTTACAAAGTTTGAAAGTACAGATGATGTATCCAAAAGAAGGGGAAGAGAACTGCATCGCCCAGGTATCTTAACATGCCATGTTAGGAGCAGTAGCAAACACTTCATTGAGTCAAAATCTGTGCTGGTTAGGAAATGGGAGTGAACGACCTTAGGGATCGGCTATGCTGCTGACCTATGCCACACCAGTTGACGCAGTTATGTCACCAACAGTTGATTTCTTTCCTGGGCACAGCTGTCACAAAGATCCAGCTGATGGGGTGCGGGAGTGCTTAATCCAGCAATTTAATCTGTCTCTGCACACAGAGGAGGGAGCCCAGGCAGCCCCTGGATTCTTGCTGTGCTGCCAGTAGAAAGGATTTGCAGGACCACCACAATAAGCAGATCATCTTTGCTATTTCACTCAGTATTCATGCATTGGATGAGTTCTAAGCTTGCAGTTTTCAGAAAAAAAACATGCAACTGTCTCCTCTGCCATGATCCTGCAGAACAGGCAGGTGCTCATTGTTGTTAGGTGTGATGCAAAGCTGAGACTGGGCCTAGAGCTACCTGCTTTGTATTGAGCTCCTAGTCAAAGCACTTTAAAACCCTGCAGCCACTCTAATAAATTGAACTAAGCTGGTATGCAGGCAGCTGCACGTTACACTGACTGACAACAGAGGTTAATTAATTGCACAGTGATTACATTCACACACCTGCCCCAGTTTGGCAGAGGGTATCATCTGATTGCCTGCTGGATGCAATAATAATGACAATGGTGATTTGAATTATTGCACAGTGCTGAAGTAATAAGACCACAATGAGTCACTGCGTCAGAAATAAAGAGCCATACTTGGCATCCAAATATACCCAGAAATCATCAGAACTGCAAGGGGACATAATCCAATGAACCTCATGCAGGTGCAGATCTGGGCAAGGCTTTGCAAGTATTGTCACAAATGTGCTGACACTAAGGGCTTCCTGGCTGTACTATATAGGCTTGGCCATTCTCAATTTCCCTGAGGCAGCTGAGACACACAGACAGTGTGCAACAGCAGCAAGAACTGCCAGATGAGTTCTTCACTCCTGCACATTTGCAGCTGCTGCTTGTCACCAGACAGATGATGCATCAGATGTTATTAAATTGGAATCTTACATTGGAACCCAGATGCTCTGTAGTGAAGACTGAGTGCCTTAGCGTTGTTCAAACAGATCAGGTGTAAGAATTTAAAACTAGTTTTTTAATATTATGTTTTATGATTTTTTTTTCTCACCCCAAATATTAGAAGAAATTGAGAGAGCAAGAGCAAGGGTTTTCTGTGCCATCCTCAGGGAAAGAAATACTCTGGCATGTTTAAGACCTGTAATTCCCACTCTGTTATAAAATATGTGCCAGCTGGCTTGCTTCAGAGGGAGAAAGGTGGACAAGTGGCCATAAACTCCAGGCACTAAAAGAAGAGCAAATTTTTGCACCAAAGGCACTTGGTACCATCCAGGACAAGCCAACTTGTGTCGGAAGCTCAGATGTGGAAACACTTTAATATGCCTTCCCTGGTTTGATACAACTTCTGAGTAGATGAAGTCATGAAAAATATTTGCTCAGAAATGTGAATTCATGTGCTGCTACTTTCAGTTCACCGGGAGGGGAGTTACACAATGCTCCAGCTAGAGGACATCAAGCTTCCTATTGCCTTCATCTCAGATGTGGTCAGTTTTCTGCCTTCTTGTTACTCTCATAAGCCCATCTTATGATCATCTTTGCTCACTTGACAGTTCAGATCAGGCTAATCCAAGATGGAGGATAAGGATTAATTTACTTTCTGGATCTGGCTTGGGTCACCTTGCTGGATTATAATTTCTTTTCTCCAACAGGTGGCAGAACTGAAGCACCAACCTAGCTACAGCAAAATGACACATGGTAAAACCTACAACACATATCTTACATGGTGCACCAAATATTATCACTGCCTCACAGAAAATTCAGATTTTAATAAATACTTTTACATAACACAGCCAAAATATATCAAAGAAATGGCACCAACAAATAGGGGGGAAAAAACCAAACAACACAACAAAACCGCCAAAAAGCGGAAAGAGAAGAAACTTCTTGAGGTCTTCAGAAACCATGCTCAGTTGATTACCACTCTTTATTCAGAAATTTAAACCAAGTTTCTTATTGTCTGACAGGCAAAAAGAAAGGGAAAATATGTTGGGCGTTAGGCAGCCCACAGGAGCTTCTGCATTGTAAGGTTCTCAGAAGTTCAGAAAATTGGACAATGCAAGTGACATAACATGGGACAAGACAGTGTCCCATGAAACAGGCTTGCCTGTACAGCAGTCCCCCCAACCCTGCAGAAAGCTTGTGTTACTGGCCCACCTTGGTGATGAATGCATAGCCCAGGAAGTTGTGTTTCGCAAACTGTGGTCTGTGGACAACTTGTGGTTGGCAGAGAACTTCCTCTTGCTCAGTGTTCTTGTTTCCACAATCTACAGTTGATGCTCTGCATCTGGAGTTTGAAATGAGCAAATCTTGACAGTGCTGAAAAGTCAGGAGTCAGGTCATCTCTGAAGATTTTCTGGATGTAGGAGACTACTGATGTTGGGAGGGATACATAACCACTGTCACACATCAGGTTGCCAATGCGGTCATTAAGACTAATGATCGTTCTTTAAAGGCATGAGCAGCAGGACCAAGTCACTTTGAAGCGGAGAAGGAAGGGATGCTTGCAGTGCTTCCCAAAAAACACCCAACTGTAGCAGCTGGATTACCTGCTTGGATTTCTGCTCTAGTCACTCACTAGAGAGAGCTCCCACTGCAGGGATGCCCTTCTCAGGTGTGAAGGACCAGCTCTCTGCTCCTCTAGAAGAGATGTTCTTCCTCCTAAATTAGTCAAGCTTAGTTGCAAGTGTCTGCAGTCAAGCAGGGAAAATACACTGTTAAAGCCTCTCATTTGACTTGTCAACAACCTTTCAGTGCAGTGCTCTCAAGGAGCAGAGAGGTGCAACCAAATGTTTACTAAGTTGTTAGTCTCTGTGTTACCTAGGCTCACTGAGTCTACCCCTCCATTTGCATACACAAAGGTAAGCATATTACAAAGAACTTCAATATGCATAAATCCCCTAAACTAGATACCATCTAATTCACATTACTGCTAGCACACAGGTCTGCACTAATAACAGGACTTCTCACATTCATAGCCATAAGACAAGCATGACAAAAACAAGATTAAAAAAAAATAAACATAAAAAATTCCCTCAGGAAAGAGGCTTTCTTTCAAAGCCCTTTTCTCCTCCCTGCTCCAGTCTAGGTGTTTCCTGATTTCATTAATGCAGGAGGTATATGCTGCCTGGGGATGATTTATCATATCAATGTAACATGACTTGTATTCACCTCACAAATAATACTGCTACCTATACATAACCTTGCACATATATATCTTGCTTTTAACAACTTGTCTCAAAGTATCTTAACCTCCCTTCTCTTTTTACTGAGTCAAAACATACTTTTGCAAGTCAAAACTACTTTGCAAGTTTTATTAGCCTACTCCCTTCCTAAAAACAGACAGCAGCTGTGGCAAAGACAAGCCTAACTCCCCCATGTTCCTAGAGAGCTTATTAGGTCATTTGTCCTTTGCCTATGTGCAGCCCAAATTTTCTTAGGAATTTGCACATATCAACAAGATATGTTGAAAAAAAAAACAACAACAAAACTTTCCCTTGTGTGCAAGCAATGAAGGATAGTTTATACTTCTGTAGGGCCCTTTCATTGCAAAGAGCTTCTGGAATGCAAGCCTAGCCAGGAGTTGCTTCTGGCAAGGTTTGATGAGCCAAAGAAGGTACATTTTCCTTAACAGTAAGCTGCAAAAGTGTTTCCTGGGTAATCCCACTTTAACTTCTCTAAACAGGCTTGTGAGGTGTAGGAATTAGTTTCTTTTCTTCTAAAGACTTGCTTCTATCTCCTGAGCTGTAAGAGCAAAAGGAAATCACAGACTTCCTGGTGCACTGGAAGAGCCCAGCAGAGCCACCAGGTGGACAGAAGATGGATGGATTTGTCCTTTGCCTTTGAAAACCACCTGAAGTGCTGGAAGCCCAAAGCACCCCCGTTTTGACTGCAAGGCCAGGGCTATTCACAGAGGTCTTGTCTTTTTCCAACAAACTTTGTCAGGAAGGAAGACAGGAATGAAAACCCGGGGAATGCCTTTTTTTTTTTTTTTATATTGTACTGACTTAACAAAGAGAGGAAAGGGAAATGGAAAATAAAGGGTAGGGAGAAATTCCTAAAATCAAACTCCATTAAGAATGTCCTGTACTTTTGCTTAAATAAAGCCTTTCTCTTTCAAGCCCCATATATTAAAAATTATTTGAAGCTGCATGACATGTCAGAGACAAAACACTGGGCAGAGAAATGTCATCAGATTAGTTACAAAAAGCAGTGGCTTTCCTCACCCTGTAAATGAATTCACTTTTGCGTGGAGACACACAAAATACAAGGTGGCAACTCAGAGACTTGCATAAAGCTGAGCAGCCTTTCCTTTTAAGGAATACCTGTAAATGCTTGTCAGTCACAACTTGCATCTAGAAATGGCCATTTTTGCCAAGGGAAATCAACCCATTGAGCATTAATCCTGCGGTATCTGAAGGAGCAGAGCATAGGACTTTAGAAGTCACCCCTTTTTCTAAGACACCACACAAAGGGTTTTCAAACCCAATCACAGCCACTGATCTACAGGCTTGTTTTGCATAAGAATGTTCATATTTTGGATAAGATTTCTTTCCAGTGCCAGTGTATACATATTTCAATACATGGTACTGTTAGTTAAAAAAGCAACACACAAACAAACATACTCCATCTGTCATCCCAAAACCTTACTCCATCAATTTCATACTCCTTATATTTAATTTTGAATAGGCATTGAACAAATATGCCTGCATTCACATTGAGGCAAGGTTACGAATTTGCTTTCCCTGGAGAAGGAGAGGAAGAAGTAAAAAGTTTGTTGGAATATTTCAGGGACATGCAAAGGTGGTGAAAGGTCATGGTGCCTGGCCACAAGGATGAGCAAGATATTCTAGTTTGCCGTGCTAAACTGAGCAACCTGCTGTGCCCTCATCCTGTGCTAGTGGGACAGCCTGGGGTCAAAGGAGTGGTTAGCTGAGCAGTGTCAGGAGCTGCAGAAATGTCCTTTCAGTGGTTGTGTGCTCCACACGTGACTACAGAACCTGCCAGACAGTAAGACAGGCATGCCAACTCCTGCAGACCCAGGTGAATAATTTCTGGGATCTCAAACTTCTTCACTTGACAGTGTTTACAGTCACTTGGTCACCAGGGCTACAATGTAAATAAATCATGAGCCAAAGACTGAGTTCACAGCAGTTTAAGACAATTAGTAACACAGCTGCCTTGGTTATCCCCTCTCCCCCACCTCCAGGCTGCCACTGCTTGGTGATTTTGGGGCAATCTGATTCAGGGGGCAGGAGAGCAGAAGATGGACACAGCTCTCTGGTTTGGGTTCCTGCTCAGCTTGGTGAGACTTGAATAAACATTTGACTTGGATTTGGCCCACTGGCACCAGCCACTCTGAATTACTTCCTGGAGCTACTTCTTTTCCAGAAAGACCAGAGATCCTCAGAGGTGCTCATGTTCCTAAATGTGCCATGACAATTGAACACCTGAAGTTAGGCAGTGAATCCAGGCTAGAATTAAATAGCAAAGGGACATGTCAGAATACCAGTCTAAGGGACTAACACCAATCATTCATCTCTATCACAGGCTGCTCTTCACAGTGCCCCATAGGCAATCTACCACCATTTCCCAGTCAGAGGATCCATCCCTGATGCAAGCATAACACAGTCACTTTCCCTTTTGGCTGGAAATATCACCAAAGAGACCCAGTCTAAAACTAACTTCTAACCCTTAGAAAGGATTAGAATGGAAGTTCAGCACAAGATTACACCAAACTGTCCTATATTATGTATTTGCCCTCTGGAGGGAAAGTTGTCCAAAGCCAAGCTCCTTCCTGTCTGCTGATTCAGCAGGAGAAGCTCTGAGCTTTTTTTTTTTTTTTTTTTTTTGGTGGAGTATCAGGACTAAATTCTTGAAAAGAACTCAAGGGAAATGAAAAAAAGAAGAGAGAGGAGTAAAATTATTGACAGGGAAGATGAAAGGTCGGGAAAGGTCCCAAGCAGCAATCTAGCTAAATACGTGGGACAACCTTCTTTTGTCTAGAAGTCTGCTAGCAATTTGCAGAACAGCGTTGCAGGTAGCTAACAGAGCTGCCAGTCTCCAAACTCTGCTAGTTTTTTTGTCTTTCCTTAGTGAATTTTCCCAAGCAGCACAAAATTTAATCCAGTTCACAAGGGCCTTCAGCTATTTCTAGTTCTGCCCAACAGCTGAATTTACAAGAGAGGCTTCAAAAGACTCCTTTCTTCAGAGGGTCACAGGAGGGGTGTACCTGAGCTATGTGGATTCCCTGGATTTGGCAAGGTTTTCTTTGCATCCAAAAGGTTGTATATTGTTTAGTTTGTTTTTACAAAGGACTTGAAATTTCCCAACAATTCATTAGCCTTGCAAAAGAAAAGAGAAAATATTAACATGGTCAGGAGATAGTTTCAAGAATAAGACAGGTCTTTCAACTCTTTCAGGAACAGTGTTGATTCATAGACCCCCAACAAGTCACCTAGAGCAAATGCCAGCAGCCCTAGCCCTTGGCAGGACTCGTATCTGAGCCAGAATTGCAGTCCTGCCTCAAAGAATAACTCTTGGGGTGTAGTTTCCTGCTCCTTCTAATCCAGGGCAACCGCAGGATACTGCAGAAAGAGCAGTAACCTGACCCCACTTCCACACACTCCCAACAATTCCATTTTGGCTGCTTCTCTCATTTCAGCTCTAGATGCTCTATAAACATTAAGGATGCAAGTTCAGTTCTGTAATCCATCAGGGAATTCATCCACCAAACAGAAAAGGCTTTCTGAAAATTGAATTCTGTTCCTGGCATCACTCCAAACTTAAAGGATGGGCTGGGACAAGGCCAGGGTTTAACTCCTTAAACAAGGATCCAGGGGATTGGGCTACAAAGTAAGTGACTGTTATCAAACCAGCTCCATGCGTTCATGACTCCCTTCCCCTCCCTACACCTACTGAAGTAGATAAATGCCTTCAACTGGTTGTTGGGAGGGTTACTATTCATGGCACACCCAGAGACCCTCTCGTACATACAAAGGCTTTACATTAAACCTGCAGTGTCGTTATGATTAGTGAAAACACCATGACTGTTTAAAAAGCAGGGATAATGTTTTACCCTTTAATGCAGAAAGTAGAAATCCTTTACTCAAAAATATTTGCTGTTTAGCAGAAAGGTGATGAAAAGTCTGGGAAAGGCAGACAGATACACATGTATATATTCATTTACCAGAAAGCACTGCATTCCACTGCACTCCCTGGCTCACATGCATCTCATGGAGTATCTATTTAGGAAAATGTGACTAGCATACCCAGCTATGCAGTGCTCACATCTGCCAATCCTTTGCTGCTGAAGTAATCACCCTCGCTTGCAAAAAGATTTATACTATTTTGGGTGCAGACGCCTTGCAGCTGATATTTTGAGGGAAGCACCGCTTTAACATTTCCATTTGAGCAGGGTGTATTGACACAGCAATCTCATTTCTGGAGGTTGAGCAGAATTACTTTAGACAGCTGAGAGGTACAAAATGGACAGAGGAAAGGTCTGTGGCTACAAAATTTACCATATTGGGTGACGCTTGTAGATTTATTACATGCACAGCTTCAGTAATGCTGCTCGCTTGACCACAGTTGCTTGCAGTGCTGTTTTACCATGTACTTTCACACACACTACTCCCCTCAGACTTGACAGTTAACACCTTGCGAAAGCTTGCCTTGCCTCTCTGAGAATCAGACACATCCAACCTGGGATGGATTCTGAACTCAGCCTTTCTCCAATGCCGGAGTTAGTTACTCCAGACGGAAACCAGCATGTGCCTCCGACTCAGCCATGGGCATATTCATTTTAGGGAATACCTCCGTCAGGGAGGAGGATGAGGTTGGCATGTATTCCTACATCATAAAAGCAGACCATGGATGCCAAATGGAGCGATGGCAGGAGACTGCAGAAAATACAGCATACACATAAACAACCTTGTGTAACAGCCCAATGCCCCTTCACAGCAGATGGGGTGCAACCATTGAGCAAGGACAACACTCTTCTAGCCTGCAGCACTGTCAGCCTTTACTGGTTGAGAAGTACAGAAATGGTTTGACAGTCAGGTTTCAACCCCTGTAGAAGCTGTGCATTGTTTCAATGGACTTCCTATGGATGTCTGCCTGTCCACCTGTCTTCTCATTGCTGTTTCTCTTTGTGGTGCTAGATCAAACCCAGAACCTGGGTGTGCCCAGCACCCTTATATCTCTCACTTTACGGTACAGATGTGTCCTGCGACTGCAACCATTAATTTCAGAGTGCTCCACTGCTGGCTGGGCTCTCCTAGAAGAGCTGCACAGCCTCATTCAAGCAGTACATATGCAGGACAGAACTCAGTTACACACACTGCAAGCCCTTTGCTCCTCAAATTCATGGGCAGCCCCTACTGATTTCACCTTACAAGTGTACTATGTTATCCCCTGTGGTCCACAGCCAGTAATTCTAGTGAACTGACAGAACTTTGAACAAGTCCTGCAGCTGTTAAGGGCATTCAGCAAATTCTGGAGAAGAAAGCGCTTTCATTAAATCTCTTATGTACCACCTGTGTCCAAATTTTAAAGAAATACAGCCCCCCTAGAAATACACAGAAAGGTAACCAGGGAAACCAAAGATTGGCAGAATTTTGGTCTCCACATCCTGAAATTAAACACCCCATAAGAATACATTATTTCTCTTAAACCAGACACAATTAATTCACCATCAGAATTTCTGCTATAGTTACGCAACCCTGAGAAACTGATGGATTCACCTCCTCTGAATAGAAACTGGTTTTCAAGCTCTTCTCTAAATATCAGTATCGTCACAAAACCTCTTACATTTCAGTTACTGATTCTTAAGTCTCTCTGGTGATCATAATGCTGCCACTCAGTTATTATGCCTGTTTGTGACAAGTGTGGTACAGGGAAGGTAACACCAACAAGTACAGTGTTGCATTTTTTGTTTATTTTTGAAATTTACTTAGGGGTCTACTAGTTTACCTTTCTGTATTGCAACAGCATCCTAATTTCTCCCTAAGGGTAATGGTGTGTCCATTCTGGAGAGGGCACTTATCTCAAATGGCTTCAGCAATCCAATGTTCAGCTGTGACAAATGGATGTGGCTGCAGTGTCCTTGAGGAGAAAACTATGTACAATCCCACTACCTTAGGGGTCAGCTCTGGTGTGAACTCCTAGCCAGTCAGAACCCCGTGGATAAAGAAGCTGGAGGAGGAGATAGGTGGATTTTGTTAACTAGAAAAGTAACTCTGTAAGGATCAGAGACAGCAATGGAAGGTCACAGGAGGTCTTGTGGGGTGCATGGGGGTTGAACAGAAGTTGAATTGAAGATGACTGACTGATTCAGTCTAGCTCCTATGTGGCTCTGAACGAAGATTTACCCTGGAAACTCTGATTTAGTTATAGTATGGTTAAATACCTGCCTTAAACCAAAGGAAAAAAAATCTCTAAATTAGGATTATGAAATAATCTGGGGCACAGGCTAAATTGCAGGCATAGTTTAGACCAGTGCCTGCTGTAAGACGTTGTAGTAGGGCTTGCTGCTCTGAACACCAGGACTGCCCAAGACTGGGTCCATCTCAGCATTTCCTTCCCCCTTTGACTGCAGGACCAGTCTATACTGATGATTAACATGGCAAGAGGGATTATATATCTCTCCTTGTTCTTCCAGAAATCATACGCTAAACATGCATTCGCCTGGTTGTCTCTAATTATAAATCTCATAATCATAGAATGTTAGGGTTTGGAAGGGACATCTAAAGACCACTAGTTCACCCTGCTCTGCCAAAGCAGAATCACCTAGGGCAGGCCACACAGGAAGGCATGCAAGTCAGTTTTGAAAGTCTCCAGAGGAGACTCAACAACTTCTCTGGATAGCCTGTTCCAGTGCTCTATCACCCTCACATGCAACAATGATTTGTTAAATACCTACATTCATTGTCACTCATTGCTAATTCCTCACAAAGAGCAACCTTAACAATCACAAATTTGCACACACCCTTCCCTAAACTGGGGGAACACCTTCCTGATACAGTTGGAAAAGCGAGACTGTCTTCTGGGACATCATAGAGCTTTTGATGACCATATGCACCCTTTACTCCCATTTTCACTAGAATTTGGGCAGTCATTCCAAACACCTGCCTTTTCCTTTTAATTACCTTTCTAGAAACAGATTTTTCTATCCCAAAATAAAAAAAAAAAACAAACAACAAACCAACCAAACAAAAAACCTGCCCAGACTTATAATGGTTAAAAGTCTGCAATGGACAATGTTTAATTTCATAAAGCTACTTTGCTTTCTGTGCTCTTCAGCAATCAAGGCAGGCAAGCATTTAAAACTCTGAGAATTGAATTTTGTTGCAGCTTCTTTTTCTAATGGATTTGGTTTAGGCTTTCATGTCTATTTTTTAGGTTGTTTTAAGATCCTTCTGGGTCTCACAAGGCTATACTGCTGATTTCAGGGAAGCTGCCTATATTTACTGAGGGATAAGTTAAAACATACTCCTACTATTGTTTTGGAAAATGCTATAAAATAGATAATCTCTGAGTTTTGTGTAAACAGTCCAGATAATGTTTTAAGGGATGGAGCCAGCCCAAATCTTCATCAAGGAACTCTCTCAGCTGCACTTCAAGACATACTGTTCTACATGTACACCTCCACATGCAGAGCAGGTGAGATACATGCACACATGTGGGAATGTTTCAGCCTATTGCACCTCTAGGTTTGAATGCCAATAATACAAACCAGCATGTAGCCACCTAGGACAGAAAGCGGAGAAGTGTTTAGCTAGAACTGCAGCAGACAGGAGTTGAAAAGAATACTGTGACCCCATTCCTGTGAACATTGCTGTGAGACTGACCACAATGACGAGGAGCTTGGGGCAATGATCTCAGTATGGTCTACCCTTTAGCAAGCAGAGGGACAGTTGCCTTCTGCACTATGACCTGTATCACTGCACAAGATGCTCAAAGCACCCACCAAGTCTGGTGAGTACTCACTCACTAGGAATCAGTGGAATGATCACATGCCCAGCCCACGTGGCTGCAAACACGCATTTTCTGTTGGGTGATTAGGTGAATCTCAGGAGATTTTACATCTCCTCTCTGGAGGCACTAGAGTCATGTGTCTTTCAAGCACCTCCTTCTTTCTGTCTTCACAGATTATCCTGATCTTGGTGCAACACATCTTGAGCACAGACATTTTCTTCCTGAGAATCCCCATCCCCCAGGGCCCCTTATCAGAGCTTGACAGACAGCAGAGGGATTTGATGACACTCATTTGTTTCCAGCTGCCTGAGCTGTCATGTCCCCACTTTAACACTGTGTCACATACGTTATAGACCGAAGTTCTCTTTGAGGAGTAATTAGGTCTGGGTCCAAGACCTTCTGCTGCTGAAAGGACTTGTTCCACTGATTGGAATAAGCTTAGTCCTTCACAAAGGATGGCTCTTGAGGAGCCTTTAAAAATTCTTTTCTCAGTTTAAACCTGCAAATTTTGGTATTAGATTTATTTACCCTCCTGCAGAGACAGACATGTAACCTAGACAGAAGAACCATTTGATAAGAAAGCTTTTGTGGCCAATGAATATCCAAAAGCTCCCATTCCAGCAAACGTCATGGGTTTGATAGGGCACTTAATGAAGTAGTTCTGTGGTCTGCTCTACACTGGAGATTGGATAAGACAACAAAAATAGTACCTTATGAAGCTAAAATCAGTGAATCTTGGTTTCCAGATTCCTCCAGTGCCTGACCTTATTAAGGCTACATTCAACACATGAAATCTGTCAACAGGGATGGTGAGTTTTGCACCAAAAAGACATGTCACTGAAAAGATGCACAATAATTTCTTCATTAGGTAGCATGGTGTTCCAGAAATGAGAACTACTGTAAACCTCCCCAGCTGAACCAGTCATTACCCAAAAGGGCTATCTAGTGTTTGCAAATGATGTCTGTCTCAGCTCCTGTCTGCTCTCCTCATCATCTCCTCCACATATTTGCCAGATGTTTAGGGAAAAAGCATATACCTTTTAATGAAATTGTGGTCACCAGGCTCAATCAGCACACATTTCTCCAGATGTTTTGTGATCTCATCACTTATTAACGTTCCTAGGACTTAGCCTAACTCTAGATCAGAGTTACTGGTTACATTTGCCCATTTCTTTTTGAACTCATTTTGGAAGAATTTAAGCAGATTAAATTCTATCTAGCCCCTAGGTACACTTCTCTCCATGCTACTAATTCTTGAGGCAGATTTCTCTCCAGTTTCTTTCCGTCATTTCAGAGGTACAAGTCAGCAAAGCCTCCTTATTGATTTGCTATATGCTGAATACACCCTCCCATTATGAAGAATGGACACGTGGATACTTTCCAAGTTGCTAGGGTAGTTGTATGGCAATTTGTATTGTCACAGCTTCTGTGCATGAGTAACCTTTCCTATTTAATTAATAACCTGATGACTATGCTGAATGAAGGCAGAATCTCAGCTATTTTTATGCACAGAATTTTAAAATAAGGTCCAAATCCTTCATTGGCAGCTTGCCCTGTACTGCCCTTTCTTTTGAAAGCTACCTATTTTACCTACATGTTTTGTGAAACCAGCACCTAATTCAATGTGGCCATAACAGGAAATTAGCTAAACATGACTAAGACAAATTTCCAACTCTCTAACATGTTGGACACCACAAGGCACGCATGCTGAAGTGCAATTTTGAGGATCTTCAGCAACATTGTATTATGTAAACAAAGAAAGTTAAAACTGCTATTAAAATACCCGAGTTCATTTTTACAAAAGAGAGAGACTGAAAACAAAGGCCATCAAGTTAATGAAATAAAAGGCTGTTCTGCTCAAATGTTCATAAACTCATGCAGAATGCATGCATCCTGCCCAATCATTGCTGCAACCACTCATTTACAGTCCAGATCTAGAGTCTATGCCTTATTTACTTTCTCCTGCAACTCTAAACTGAAAGCAAACCATTGTAAGCATGTGCCTCCTTTCAAACAAGCTGAGAAAAAGAAGCAGCAATTTCTCAGTACTTTGTATCCTCACTGTCACAAATGCAGGGAATATAAAAGTGCAAATTCTCTGCATTACCATCTACTAAGCGCCTCTTGCTAGTCTACCAGAATTGGATTCTTAATTTTTTTTTTGCCTTATGGTTGTGTGATCTTTGTCCCTCAGTGTGTAACATTAAGTGGAACTGAGGAACTGCACCTTGGAACAGCAGTGTCATTGTTCTACTTGAACAACTGAACAAGGCAAAAGCAGTGGCAGCTGTAATGCAGGGTTCTCCCTCTTAGCCCTGTACTCCACATGCATATCTGAGAACAGGGCTATGGTGAAACTAGAACATGCCAGCCTGTCATCCACAGAGTGATCACAGGGGACTGACTTGCAGCACACTCAGCTACTATAAGAGTACCCCATATCTACCTATACAGCTTCTGCTGCTGCATACATCAGACACACCTGGTACCTTTTATTTATGGCAAACAGGTTACATGTGCCAGACAGAAAAGACCCACTCTTAATATCTGGTATTATATGTGTTCCAAGAGAGGTGACCAAAGGTTTCAGCAGCTATGTCATTTTCCCCTGATTGTTTTCAACAGGAAACAGAATTGCTCAGCCCAGTCCTGGAATCCCAGAAGCTGATTGTCCTCCCAGTCAAAACCAATTTTGTTTCCTTCTGTGTTTCTGTGGGACTCAGTCCCGCAAGGTGGTGTGCCTGTCACCCAGGAGGAAGAAAAGCTCCTGGCTCCTAACAGAAAGCGCTCCTGAAGTTTCCCAGGAGCCTGTGGACAGGGATGGTGTGCACCTTAGTGTGCTAGAGCTGGGGTGACCATCAGAACATAGGGATGAGCCCTTATCTGCTTCTCCACATTTCAGTAGAAACAAAGCAAGCCTCTCAGAATAAAATTTGTCACATTTCCAAAAGCACAGAATTCCCTTATTCCAACAGTCTTTTGCCCTGAACTGCAACTTGGAATTCATTGTTCTTTTCCTCTAACTACTCACAATTCAAGATAAATAAAGGTATTGCAGTTTGTTTTGAGCTGGAACATGTTAGCTAAAGGAAATACTGTGAATTACAGTACAACGATGCCACACCATTGTGACTGTGTAGCTGGTAACTCGGCAGCCAACTCACAAATACAGCTGTGAGCACATAGTTAAGTAGGAAAGGGAGAGCAACAAGTTATTAAACATGATCAGTCACTAAAGATTCAAGACTTACCCTGAGTCATCCCTGGCTCCCTTCTCTCTTGCTGACATTTTCATCATTACAGCAAACTTTTAGACACTTTTTGTTTCACAGTGGATTTAGAGTTCTCTGGTAAAGAAAGCAATTCCTTTCCATAGCTGAGCAGGACCTCCACATCCTTAGGTTCTGTACTGAAGATGAGATTTCAAGGGGCAGCAGGGGGAGGAAGTTTAAAACCAGCTTCAGGCTCAGTAGTATCGCACAGCAGAGGACTAAACAAGCACTGTAATGAAAGCAAACTACCAAGAAGGTCTGATTTTAGCCTCTCTTATTTCTACTTCCTGTATTTATACGAACGGGGGATTTCAGGAAGAGGCAGTCTTTGGTGGTCAGGGGGGTGTGTGTGTGCGTGTTCCAGAGCCATATTTAGTAGTGAGGGCAGGTTAACCTCATTAGAATGATGAGGCTGAGGCTGTCGGTTTATTTATTTCTCCAACTTCAGTAAGGTTCAGGGAAAACTGTTCTGCAGCCTACAGGTATATCAGGAGGCAACAGAGCACAATGAACTTTGTAAAGGATTTTATAAGGCAGCAAAGCAGTAAGCCTCCGTCTGCAAATTCCTAAAGCATGTGTATTTCTATTGCTCGTGTAACTGGAACCAGATGGAGCTTGGAAACCTTTATACTTACACAGGACCTAAGAAAATGAAATTATCTAATACTGGAAGAGGACAGCTCTAGAGAAAAAAAAAAAAATCTGGTTAAAGCAAAAGCTAATGATAAGGTTGTAAGACTGCTAGTAAATGAACAGCTACTCATGCTGTGAAGCTCCAGCCAGTCTCAGAGCACATCTGACCTGGAGCTAATTAAGTGATTGAGTACTGTGCTGTACTGGAAACCCAACTGAATATAGACCAGCTGTGGAGACTGGAAAGTGACAGATGTGCTGTTAGGCAGGGCTGGTGACACTCCTATTTGGCAGCCCTCTCATTTTGTTAGAATACACAATACAAAAAACAAAGCAGAAGTATAAAGCAGAGGCAGAGAAAAATCAATTGCATGGAATGGAGGGAGAGACAAAGGTTACCTTTTGCCTCTTATCTTTAGAAGGAATTTTTCAGCTTTCTAAGAGTTGGGCCAGACAGCCCACAGCAGAAATGGAAATGCCAGGCAGCTGCCAGTGAATTGGCACAAGAGAAACATAGACCTCAGTGCAGAACACAGAGCCAATTCTGCTGGCCATCAGCCAGAGGGAGCTTTATGATGGTGTCACACCTTCTGTGTAACAACAAAACAAACTTTTCTCAGGGTTTTTTTTAATCAAGTCTGTAACTCCTGTAGACATCAGAAAATTTAACTTGTAGCTTTTAGAAGGATTTCTCTTAGAACATCAAAAAGTCTGTATGATGAGGGAAATTCACCCCCCTTTTTCATAAGGTGTCTTAGTGTTAAAGTGCTTGATTACTGACACTATTTCACACAATTCTTTTCCTTGCCTAGTTTTACATTTCAGCTGCTGTATCTCACAATGCTCTTTTCGACTAAATGAAGGAGCTCTCCTCTCCAACTCACACAGCCATTTTCAGATGATGATGAACTTGCTTCACGAAGAATTAAGACAAACTGAGATCCACTTATCTCACACTGCAAGCTTGTTGGATGTCAGCTTTGAATCCACAAAGGTCTAGGGAAAAAATATCCTCTGGATCAGCTCACATGTTGGGCACCTTCAAAATGGACCCTGGATATTGTAATAACAACAATATTCTAGATGAATCACAAATTCAACCTCCTTCAGGTTTTTGTTTCCCTCATTTTCAATTCAACAGGGACTAGGCCCATTCAGAATTTACCCTTGCTGGGCTGGAAAATACATTTGCTGAGAAAAAGACCTTGTAAAGATGTGCTGCTCTGCATGGGCTACCCAGGTGGGAGAATCACAAATCAGCCAGGTTGGGAAAGACCTTCAAGACCATTGAGTCCAACCTATCGCCTAGCCCTTCTAATTAACTAAACCATGGCACTAAGTGCCTCATCCAGTCTCCTTTTAAGCACCTCCAGGAACAGAGACTCCACCACCTCCCTGAGTAGCTCATTCCAATGGTCAATCACTCTTTTTGCTCCTAACTTCCAGCCTAAACCTGCCCTGGTGAAGCTTGAAACTGTGTCCTCTTGTTCTGTCACTGGGTGCCTGGGAGATGAGACTGACTCCCACTTGGCTACAAACTCCCTTTAGGTAGTTGTAGAGAGCAATAAGGTCTCCCTTGAGTCTACTCTTCTCGAGGCTGTATTACCCCAGCTCCCTCAGCCTCTCCTCACAGGGCTCGGGTTCATGGAATTATGCATCCATCTTAGGGAAAGACCTAAAATTTTGTGAATACAGAACATCAGTTTCAGATAGTATTAAGCATTTCCAAATACGTTATTAGGGGAAAAGCAACAAAAAGGAACAGAGCTATTAAAAAGGCGCAGGGAAAAAATGGCAGAAATACAGAACGTAAAAGTACAGTATTGTGGTGTTACTATAGTTTTGAGTAGTTTCCGAGCTCATTTTTAAATCTTGTGAAGCCTTTCACACTATTTCCACTTATGAGAATGTAGTGTTGCAGAAATGCGAACTTCTGAAATGAGTTTTGTTGAAGGTGTTGTCCAAATTTAATGAAATTCTCATGTTTAACTGCAAAATATTTAATATTTTTGAATCACTGTTTCTGAATCAAGTATTTCTGTAAAATACTTAAAATATTAAAATTAAGATAGATTTTAATGTGAGGAATTTTGTTTGAGCTTTACTCAGTGTTTTCTTAAGCTACAGATCTGACAGGTTTGAAATGTGACACTTTGTTCTGGCCTTGGAAATAAATAGTAATACAAAAGCTAAATGACAAAATAATATCCAGTTACTGCACAATGTCACATGTCTTTGACAGATCCAAGCCAAATGGAAGAATTCCTGTCTTTTCTAGGACTGATTCACCCTTTCCATCTGAAGCCACAGCATGCTACAGCAATATTTTGTATTTTTATGCAGCCAAATTGGAAAGGTTTAAAAATGCCTTATGGGCATTTGAGTACAATAAGCACTTTGGCTATGATAAAGTGCTCTCAGCATATGCACAGATTACAGAACAGTTCTGCTTTCCATACAGTAGGAAGCAGCTGCCTCGATACTATGGCATGTGATAAGAGTCCATAGGAATTGTCATGGCTATTGTGCCACTAATCCATAGATTATCTGCCTTTTATAGAGCCTATTACATAACAGATCCTGATGGCTCACTAAGTCAGGCCTATAGAGAATTAAACGAAGAGGTATTTTCCACTTTCACATTTTGATTTTCCAGAAGTTAATTCTGTGTGCAAGAAGGAGTTTTTTCCTTTCCTCAGCTTAGAAGTTAGCCTAGCATATACCAAAGAATGAACCCTGACACAAAAATCACAGAATGCAGAACATCCCTTTTCTCCATTTTGCTAAGACTCTTCTGTTGGATGCACAAACCCCACAATGGCTAATGAGAGGTTTATACAGCAACAGGGATTCAAAAGCAGCACTGCAGCTAAGAAAAATAAGGTCAAGCTTTGCTTTAACTCGAATCTCCTCAGAGTAAACTGGCTAGGAATATTAATGAGAAGATTCTTATCTAATCAGTGCATGAGGGGAAGGTAACTCTTAGCTCTTCCTATTCCAAGAAGTGCATTTATAAGCTTTTGATCAGCCCAGCCCAGACTGTACCTAAGACTATGAAGGGAAGAGACCGGCATGGCTGAGTTGAGGCCTGTCGATCAAGCTAAAAGAAGGAACTGCAAAGGCAGTGTAAATAGAAACAGGTATCTTTGGAAGAGCATAGGGATGTCACCTAGTTATATAGGGATGAGGTCAGGAAGGCCATGGCATGGCTGGAGTTGAACTTGGGAAGGGATGCAAAAAACAAGAAGGGCTTCTACAGGTATGACAAGAAGAAAAGGAAAGTTAAAAAACATGCACCCCCACCCTGAATAAGGATGGTGAGTTAGTAACAACATAGGAGGAGAAGGCTGAGGCTATCAACTTTTTTTTGCCTTGGTCTTCACTAGCAACCTATCTCCTTACATATTCTGTGTTGAAGGACTGCAAGATGGGGACCACAGGTACAAAGTCCCTCCCACTGTAAGTGAAGACAAGGCTTGTGACCGCCTGAGGAACATGATGAGATGCATTCCAGAGTCCTGGAATTGGCTGATATAGCTGCCACACCACTCTCCATGATATTGGAAAAGTCCTGGAAGTAAGGCAAAGTCCCTGGAAAAGAGGACACATTAAGCTCATTTTAAAGAAGAGTGGAAGGAATGATCCTGGGAACTACCAACCTGTCAGCCTCACTTCTGCGCTTGGGAAGATGATGGAACAGATCCTCCCAGAAGATCTGATAAGGCACATGGAGAGCAGGGAGATAATTCAAGGCAGCCAGAATATACTACTATACAGAATAGAATTCAAGACAGACAGGCTACTAAGGGTAAATCCTGCCTGACCAATCTAGTGGCATTCTGTAAGGGAGTGACCACACCAGTGGACAAGCAAAGGGTAATGAATGTCATCTGTGTGGCTTTCTGTAAAGCCTCTGACACAGTCTCCCACAACATCCTTTTCTTTAAGTTGGGAGAGATACAGATCTGATGGATGGACTGTTCAGTGCATAAGGAATTGGCAGATTGCATTTAGAAGATGGTGGTCAAAGGCTGCATGTCCAGATAGAGAGGGATGACAAGTTGTGTTCCTCAGGAATCTGTATTGGAACCAGTGGTGTTTAGTGTCTTCACCAATGATACAGACAATGGGATGGAGTGCACTCTCTGCAAGCTTGCAAATGACACCAACCTGAGTGGTGCCATTGATCTGCTGGAGGGATGGGACATCATCCAGAAGGGCTCAGAGAAGCTGGAGACATGGGCCCAGGTGAATCTCATGAGGTTCAACAAGGCCAAATGCCCTACACCTGAGTCAAGACAATCCTCATTATCAGTGGGGGAGGGTGTGATAGAGAGCAGCCCTGTGGAAAAGAACTTTGGGAGTACTTGTGGACAGGAAGCTAGACATGAACCAATAATGTGCATTAGCAGTCCAGAAGGCAAACTGCATCCTGGACTGCATCCACAGAAGTGTGGACACCAGATCAAGAGAGGTAATTCCACCACTCTGCTCTAGTGAAACCTCACCCAGAATACGGTGTCCAGTTCTGGGGCCCTCAACACACAAACATGGAGTTCTTCATGTGTTGGAGTGGGTCCAGAGGAGGGCCACAAAAAACATCACAGGGCTGGAGCACCTATTCTATGAGAACAGGTTGAGAGGGTTGGGGCTGCTCAGCCTGGAGAAGAGAAGGCTTTGGGAAGACTTTACAGCAGCCTTCTAGTACCTGAAGTGGAAGGCCTACTATTTACAAGGGCGTATAGAAATAAGAGAAAGGGCAATGGTTTTAGAACAGGGTAGATTTTGATGGACTTTAGGAAGACATCCTTTACTATCCGTATGGTGAAACACCAGGACAGGTTGTCTAGGGTGGTTTGACGAGGCTCTAAGCAACCTGATCTAGTTGGGGATGTTGCCACTTACTGCAGGGCGATTGAACTACATGCACTCTAGAGGTCCTTTCCAATCTACTGCATTCTACGGTTCTGTGATACCAGAAGTCACCAGAGTTCACCATGAGGTGAACTACATGGATGTTGGAAATAGGCCACTGAAGGTATCTCTAGAGCATAGGTAACTGGTAAAGGAAAGTAGTACTATGAAACTTTTGGATCTTGCTTCCAGCCCCTCTAATCAGCATCCAGTACTCAGTGTGAACCTGCTGGATACCAGCATGCTATAGAATGAAGCAGCCAAAACACTCTTGATGAGTGTGTTTCTAAGACAAATGCTTCAGTTAAACAGAACAACCTTTTATTTCGTTAACGGATAGTCTTTATTTTCTACCTATCTCCCACTTGTAAAAAGGAATCTGGGTACTTAAAATACCTGTTTAAGCTATCTCAGCACAGCAAAACTGTTCTCAGCAAACCCTATATTTCTAGTCCCAAACAAGCAAATTGTGTGTTGCAGAGCTGCTGCAAATGAAACCAATACACTTCACTCACCTGAAATAATGGCAGCGCTCCCAGAACAGATGAAAATGGGGACCTTCTGTCCTTCAGTTGAGCAGCACCCAGATTTCACCAGAAAGTACAGGCACATATCCTATTTGGGTCCTGAAATTTTAGATTTTCAAAAATAAACAAGAGAATGTTTCATGCTGTCTCATCATCTGAGAAAAACAACAGCAAACACTTTCCTTGTTTGTATAATTTATTGATAGTTTACATATTTTTTATAGTGCATTACAATACTGACTGCTATCATCTCTTATAAATGCTGATTTAACTATTTCTTTAAATTTTCACAACAAAAATAATCAAATATCATGCCAACATTTTGTAACAAATTATCACATTAAATCCATTTGGATTTCATGACATATTTATCTGTACAAAGGACCCCATATCACAGAGCATTCACAGTGCATAAGGTCACAGTCATTGAAAAAATAAATAAAGTGATAAATAGATTTCTGTTATTTACAGTTTACAAACCCATCCCTTTCTGTTTTCAAAGTAAGCATTTCTAGAAAGTTTTAATAATATTTAAACGAGGTATTGCACCTCCTAAGGGTGCGCTGCAAATGCCTGCAAGTACGAAACAGGGAATTTTAAAAGGTTCAGATGCTAAACCCTCAGCAATCAAACAACTCCAAATACTTTCTTACAATGGAGGATATAGCGGGAGCCGAATTATACTCTCAGTTCCACTGATATGAATTTGTGCCAATTACCAAGATGTTAGTAAGCACTGGCATCACTCCCAAGATCTTGAAGGCAAGAATTTGGTCAGAGCTGCTGCAGAGTTTCAGCCATTTGGAACACAGTTGCTGCTGTTCTTTGCACACACAAGTGTTATACGCACAAAGGCCATAATCTTGCTGTAAAAAACCCTCTGAGAGGAAGCATCTCAGTTGATATCAGTCTTTCTAGTGAGTATACCCGTCTTTGATATATTCTGGTACCTTTAGATTTTGTAGCAATTACCTACTACTATAAGACCTGCCCTTTTATTTGTTTTGCAAGTTTACCAAGATCAACTCAGTGATAAGATGGCAATGATCACTTACATTCTTTGTGCAAGTAAAAAGAAAAATAAGTGGAATTAAACAGGTAATTCGTGTAAGAAAATATCCAAATGGCATTGTTTTCCCATAAAAACTCACTTCCTTCAGTGCATTGTATGTCAGAAGTACAGCAGCAAGAACAATGCGATGTACAAATTGCCACAATCAACACATCTCAGCCTGTAGAGGGGGAGCTACATATAACTCACATTTCAGGACAGGGATGTGTAGGGTTTTCCCCAGCCTTCTGTGGAGAGAAAATATCCCACACAAGGGAAAAATGTGAGAAAAGTGTATGCTTGGGCCATTGAAAATAAGGTTTTTAAACATGAACACAGCAGGTTAGAAACTGGAATGCATGTCAGTTGAATGACATTCCTCTCAAGAACATTGGTTACTTCAGTTTTCAAAATAGTTCAAGTGGATAATAAAGGCTGGAAATAATAAGGGGTTGGTGCAGAACTGCTGGAACTAAGTGCTGTCATTTACCTGTGTAACCATCTTAAAAAGAAAAATCTGGAGTTCAGATTCAAAGAAATAGAAAGGGAATTGTACAGTAAATGCATGAGCTGCACAGGTTTTCTTCTGAGGGCTTAAACACAAGCAACTGAGAGACCTGAGACTTGCACTGATGTGACATTATGTTAAGAGGTGATGCATTTTGATTAGGAACAATTCTTTGGCTTCACTTGGCTATCAGCATTAGTCTACTCTTTCATATTACATTAGATTTGATCTTTCCTTGGCATGAATAATCAGGCAGTACTTAACACAGCTTGGATCAGTCTACCAAAAACATCTACATGTAGGATGCAAATAAATGGCAAAACAACTGTAAGAAATCCAAGACAGGAAAACAACAAAACTCATGAGGGATTTGTGCAACTAGAGCAAACTAGAGATTTGTGCAACTAGAGAATCAAGTGTGTGTTAATTTATGCACAACCACAAAGAAAATAGACAGAACAGAATCTTGTCTATAAGAAGGTAATGTATTACTAAACGTCTTTCCAGTTGTTTCTATGTCAACAGAATGTTTAGAAACGTACCCTCAAGCCAGAAACTAATCACAGGTTTGTTATAGCCACAGCAATAATACAAAAAATCAAATAAAATTGGCACACCAATGACTGAGCCAGGAGAAAGATGGTCAACTATGCTGTATCTGTTGGGAAGACTTAAGGTGTTCTTCTAGGCTAGACTTCAGCCCAGAAAGCAGCCCTTGGATCATCAAATAGTCATTGAGATAACCATAACTGTATCCTTCTATATATCTAGACATGTAGATCTGGAGCCTGAGATCTTTACTTAGGCAATACTCTATAATGCATACAATTGTTTTGTTATTTCAAATAAATGGTGCCAAACACTGCTGAACTCAATGGAAACACTCCTACTTGCTCACTGCAAATAGAATTGCACCCTGTGGGTCTACGTGGGACTGTGCTGCTCCCGTGGAACTGCAGCAGAAAGAGTTGCTAAAAGCTCTCCTTGGCCAGTCGTAATTCAGTTTTGATCCCTCTTGTACACCAGGGCAGATGCACAGTTTTGAAGTCTGAAACAAGGAGCCAGTTCTCTTATTTTTACAAGAGTGGAAATCCAAAGTGGAATCAGCAGAGCAGAAGTCCACAGACTCTGGCAAAACCTTTTAATTTGAGAAAGAAATAACTTTAGATTATAAACCAAATAAAATATTAAAAGATCTGAATATTATAGAACATCCATAAACCATGCTCTATTGTCATCTTAGGACATAATCCAGCAAGGCACTTGGATATATGCTTAGCTTTAAGCATGGAATCAATTCTACTGAAATTAAGCTTTGCTGGATACGGGATCTCTTTTTCTGAGCTGTATTACTTTTCACTGTTAGTATGCTGGCAATATTCAGATCACAGTAACAGTTTTCCCTCTCACATCCACCAGCTTTCTTTTTAGTCTTGAGCTGAACATTAACTTATACAACATTGTGACACACATTCCAAACTCAGCCAGTTAACTTTTGCAATTAGTACAACAAAATGGCCACAAAATTTTACAGACACAATCTGAACAGCAGCAATACAGAACTGTATTAATTGCAGACAGCCAAGCACAAATCACTCCTTTTTTGCCATTTTCCAGTCAAGAAATCTGTAGTAGTTTCCTGACCACGTCAGGATTTATTTTTTTTAATACACATGAAAAGGCACTAGTCCACTATTACTTGGCAATAACCTCCTGAATTACTGAATTACATTCTCACGTGGGTTTATCTAATTTACAGCAATTTATCACTCAGCTCTTTCCTGAACCATTTAGTTTCTCTGCACAGCTTGGTCTGTAACTGTCATCTCTATTTATTTTATTGGATGGACAGCTACTACTCTGTTTACTTTGTGTGACCACGTGCCATCAGGGCCCTGATGTAGTATCTAATAATTCTTTGGCAAATAGTACTTCCCTGGTCATGTGGTGATGTCAGAAGAGAATTCTACTAATGTTATTTATAATAATAAGCATGGCATGACACCTATCTCATAGCAGAAGATGCGTATGATACCACTATATGAAAAGCAGCACTGGAATTCAATATAAATTGTCCTCAGTGGGTCTATGCTTTAAAAAGGACTAGAGATGACAGGATTGGCCATACAATTTAAGATCAGCATTACCTTCTCAGGCTACAGAATCCTCTGGTGTGCTGGAGTAGGTGACATTCAATTTAGGCAGAATAATTCTAAATTATATATGAAGGATACATGGCAGAAGCAAACAATTCCATGCATATTTGAGCACAAGTGCCATGCCCCTAGTCTTCTAAAGTTGCCTGGCTCAGAAATGTGAAGATACAGTACAATTTGCTATGTCTGGAACTGTAAACATTGATGCCCTCATCACTGTGAGCTCAGCTGATCACCAGGCATTCAAAACTAAATTTTAGAACTACTCATCTGTAAAGACACTCAAGCTGCCTGAGCTGTGCACAGAAGAGCAAATGTTTGCTTCTACGCAACTAATTCTCCAAGCTCACTCGACAGCGGAACAGACGAAAAAAATATTCAGCCTCTCTCTCTGCTCCTCTCAGTCTTGTATCTAAGCCATCACAAAATTTTCAGCAGCAAACTGTCCTAAAACATAGCAGGGAAGAGAGTGAGACTAGAGAGGGATGCTCCTACGGTGGTGTAGCAGTATACTGCATCCTCACAGCCTTTCTGCAACAGAAGATGCATAAAGATGAATGTTAATTTTATCTCCTCAGCTTTACGCTGCAGCAAGAGTCTTGAATGCCTGGAAATGGGATTGCTAGCATATTTGAAATAAAATTTACTGTCATACTTGCCTATTCAATAGAGCATTTTAATAATGCTGGTTTTGTTGCCATCTTTAGGACTGGCTAGTTTAACCACATAACTACTTCATCGAGGTGAGAAATCCTAAATGGATACTAATACTGACATTTGTAACAACGTGTAATGCAAAAAAATACATTGTTCTTTCTTCCTTAGGATTACATCGAAAGGATCCATTCCTAAAAATATTAAACAGCAGAATACATGCTTTAATATGTACCAAAATAATTCTTTAAATACCCTTAATTGTAAACACATTGCCAAATATAAACAGTATTCTGCACGTGAGACGGCTAAACAGAATTATTTGCCATGTATGTCAAAATAAGGAACCTTCTGATTTAGTGTTTATTTGTTAAGCTTTTATAGTTAAGTTCTAATTGCCAAAATAATGGGAATTTATATATATAAAGTGTAAAATAGTAATATATTTTAAAATGTATCAACTGTTATTTCATAATTTATTTTGGTTTATACATATTATTTTTTTAAAAATCTACATATAAAGTTATCTGTGCTTCTTTAGAAACTTCATGTGATCATTCACATATAGCTTTACCATGAAGTTTAGTAGCCATTCAAAATCATAGGCCTTCTACAATGTGGGATGCAACTCATTATTTTTAACACTTTGGGCCAGACCCTGATGTCAATTAGGTCCAGGCTAACTCCTTATATTAGATTTATGCTGGTGGAAAGGACATCTAAACTGGGGCTTTAAACAAAGGGTATCATGCTTTAAAACTTGCACACAGTCTAATCAAGGACCAGATGCCCCTGACAGACTTGGTTTTGTCTAGGTGTTTCTTATCTGCATTTCCCAGTGTCAAACACTCATCTTTACTAAGTTTCTGGGAATAAATAAAAAAGGAGAGGAATACACCAGCTTCTTAGCTGATAAAATAAGCTTCTTTCCCCCGACAATCAAATGAAATCATAGTCAGGGTGGGTTTAGTTGTCAGAATCTGGATTATATTGAAAAATTCCTCTCGGCTGCTAAGAATTGATAGTTACTGAGAACTCAAGTTATATTTTATTTCAGCTTCTTCTAAATTCACACAATGGACTTACAAGGGCCAGTGCAAAGTCTTTCTTGTAGTGTAACATTCCATAAGTGTTAGTTTACGTATATATTCCTTGTTAATAGTAAAACATATTCTTCAAGTATGAAGTTCTGCATGTAATTATTTTCTTCAGTATGCAGATACTCTGACTTCTGGTGTGCATCATCACAAGTGATACAACATACAACCATTTCCTCTTCTTTCTCTGCCACATTGCTCACGTTTATTGAAAGGAGTGACAAATATTCAACACTGCAATTGAAAACTGTCAGTGTAGTTCCTTTATAAAAGCAGAGCACTTGAAGGGGGAAATGATGTCCTCAACAGTGCATGCCGTAGTATGTGCCTTGGACTTTCTGGTCCTGTAAGTTGAGATATTTTGACTGAGCCAAGAAAAGTTCTGAACTTGCCCCCTTATTATTCCATGGAAAGTAAATGTCAAAACCAAAAGAACTATAAAGGTTTTTCTCCCATCTTCTTGCTAACCTTGGTGGTGGTGGCTGACTGCAAAAGGAGAATGAAAACCGCAAGAGAACGTTCCAGAAAAAGAGTAATTTTAGAGTTCTGCGTAAGATCCACACAGCTTTCTGACTGAGCAGCAATATCCAAAGAAGAGAAAGATGCTTTGGTTGCCTCGAGCGCACATGTTAAAGAAAGGTCTGCTATCCTCCCACATGGGTAAAAGTGCTTGTCAGCTGGTGAGGCAGGAACAACACTCAAAGTACTGATGGAAAGAAGGTAGAAAAGTGAAATGCCTCCTGTCATTTACAGCACATGTCATCAGAAGAATTTCAGTCTCTCTTCTTGTGGTGTTTTAAGGTTCTTCTCGGCACATAGGGAAGTTGACAAAGGTGAAGACATTAAACTCTATCAATATAGAGAAACATAGGAAAATAGCGTAAAGAAACAACACGTAGATGCCTAACTTTCTGTCAAGTTTCCACTTATTTACATGGATTCCAAGCACCTGCAAGCAAACAAAGTGTTAATTAATTAACCCCCGAAGGAGACTTCTGGAAACAACCATTGTAAGGTCAAAATGAGAGTCTTTCGGATTAGAGATAATGAATGAAACTAAAAACATATTCTCAGTATTTCATAGATCAAAAAGGCAAAGCATGATTTTCTGATCAAGAAAAGGAATGTAAAAGCCCAGACTAGGTTATCAGACTTTGGCCTGACTCTCAGTCATCCTAGGAATCTTTTACGAGACATTAAATGAACCCACTTTAAGATTCCTTCTCAAGTTCTTCATGCAACTGAGAAATAGGCCCCTAGGTGCTCAGTTTCAGTCTGTGGTACATTCGCAGTACACAGGGGCATGCTGTAGTCAGACAGCACTCACTGGTTCAGTATGAACAAAAGGAATGCACCGAATTGCAGGAATGCTGCTTCCTCCAGTATTTCTCTACAGATCCTTTATATCCCAGTAGTACACCAACATTTAATGTTCTTTCTCTCAACAGCTTCAGGAAAGGTGCTTTCTGAAGTTTTCCAGATGTAAGAGGAGTTACAAGTTACAGAAAGCAAAGCAACGAGGTCCTCACAAAAGCATCTAAATTGCAATGGCATTGAGTGTCTCTGAATTATTATTTGCTTTGCTCAAAACTTCCCACTGAGTTTTGCTAGGAGGGTCTGTGTGAACCAGGGTATTTAGCAGGACAAACAAGACTGTGAGAGATGCTTCAAATTCAGGTGATCCAGCTTCTACTATGAAAATACTCTTCAGAAAGGCATGGACAGCTGGCATAGTAACATATTTACAAAATCATCCCATTATTTCCCCAAAGTGCTTGTTACAAAAATGCATGCAGCAATATCAGATGCAAACATCTACAGAACACTGGGAGAATAGGAAAAGAAAAGAACCAGTTCTGAGACAGCTCATACACCAGATGAATCTGGAAGTTAGTGGCAGAGTGAAGAGCCCTGGTCATTCTATCACTTAAATTGTGCATGTGTGACGTGTTTTTAAAGACATAGTCATGCAACAGTTTGAAATCTCCAGTGATGATCCCCTCTTCTACAGAACCTCTACAGAGCATCCACAGGCAATCAGTGAGAGACATTAGTACAAGTGGATATTTTTATACCTTTGGGATTTGATTCTTCACACAGAGAGAGGGTTCCCTGGGAGTCAGCAGGATCAGACCTTAAGTACCAGCAAAATTTACTTTTGACACAGAATTATTGTTTCACCTCAACAAGTAATTTGTTACAAGGATAAGTGTCTTATGCTCAGTGACATTTAGCATGCCTATTCCTAGTCCTGAGGTTCATGGTCCTAGCAAAGTGACCTTTGTTAAGGGTTGTGGCCAGTCTAGGCTGGTTTTGGAAATCAGACACAAGAGCAAAGGGTGATGAAACATACCTGGGTCTTGTCCCAACCTAAAGTAGAGACAGGCTGGGAGTATGCAGCAGCACACAGGGGCACAAAAATACTACTGCATCTGATAATTTTAACATTGTCGTTGAATTCAGTGGGACCTGGGTGTATTCAGCATCTCTTTTGCCAAACGTCAGACTTCAGTCCTCACTCAGAACAAGAACATGCTCTTCAACTCATGGTATTGCTAGAAGAATCAATGCTTTGAGGATAATATGCTCATTTTCCCCTTCCGTAACATGTAAATACTTAGTAAGCGTTTTGCAAGTGGAATACTTGCAGACACTCAGATACTTACTGTAAGTGCCACTGATCCTAGCAGAAGTGCAACTGAATAGACCAGCCCTTTGCTGTTTATCTTCACCTGTGGAAATCAGATAGAGACCTTCAAAATGCCTTGTATATTGTGACTATGCTTAGGAGATCAGAAATCAATTTACTGATTTGTGGTCCACCTTCTGTTTTGAGTGGTGACTGACTTGCATATTTTAAACTATGCAAATCCAAGACAGATTTACCATAATGAGTAACAGGAATATTAAGGAACCAAACCAAATGTTTAAGAAATCCCACTTCCATGAAAAAAAAAAACAAAAAACAAACCTCTGTTGTAAATGCTGATTTATCTTAAAAAGATGACAGAAAGAGAGACAGAGGGACACTGTTATTCTCATCTTACAGACAAAAATACAGGGAGAGACTGACAGGCGTGCTTGAAACCAAATGAGAGAGCCATGAAATGATATCCATGGTGCTATGTACTGCTCTACAGTATAATGAAGTCCAGTTGAGAAACTGGGAATTAACTGCAGCTTGTGGAAAGTGAATTATTCTTCTCATGCTCAGCAGGTTGTTGTTTTGTTTGTTTTTTTCCCCTATTGTATTTGCACGGCCTTTTAAAAAATTCTTATTAGACAAAGAGAATACATTAAAGATTTGCCAAGCATACGTACAGTTGATCCATAATCAATCGCCATGGTCTGCAAACCCCATGGAACACCGAGGCCCACCAGAATGTCAAACACATTGCTCCCTACTGTGTTGGATACTGCCATGTCACCAAGGCCTGCAGAGACAAAAACAGCTCTTGGGTAAAAGCAAAGTATAGGATCACCACTTTGTGTACTAGAGGAAGCTATTAGAATCATAGAATCAGTCAGGGTTGGAAGGGACCACAAGGATCACCTAGTTCCAACCCTGCTGCCATGGGCAGGTACACCCTACTCTAGACCAGGCTGGCCAGAGCCTCACCCAGCCTGGCTATAAACACCTCCAGGGATGTGACCCCAACCACCCCTCCCCCCACCCCAGGCAACCCATTCCAGGCTCTCACCACTCTCATGGTGAAGAACTTCCTCCTTACATCCAGTCTGAATCTCCCCACCTCCAGCTTTGCTCCATTCCCCCTAGACCTGTTGCTACCTGATAGCCTAAAAAGTCCCTCCCCAGCTTTTTTGTAAGCCCCCTTCAGATACTGGAAGGCCACAATAAAGTCACCTTGGAGCCTCCTCTTCTCCAGACTGAACAGCCCCAACTCTTTCAGTGGGTCCTCATAGCAGAGGTGCTGCAGCCCTCTGATCATCCTTGTGGCCCTTCTCTGGACACGCTTCAGCATGTCCACATCCCTCTTGTCCCAGGAGCTCCAGAACTGGATGCAGTACTCCAGGTGGGGTCTCACCAGAGTGGAGTAGAGGGTGAGAATCACCTCCCTTGACCTGCTGGCCACACTTCTGATGCAGCCCAGTATCTGGTTGGCTTTCTGGGCTGCAAGTGCACACTGCTGGCTCATGTTGAGCTTCTCATCCACCAGCACTCCCAAGTTCCTCTCCTCAGGGCTGCTCTCCAGCCAGTCACTGCCCAGCTTGTATTTGGGCTTGGGATTGCCTCAACCCAGCTGCAGGACCTTGCACTTGGTCTTGTTGAACCTTATGAGGTTGGCTTGTGCCCACCTCTCCAGCCTGACCAGGTCCCTGTGAATGGCATCCCTGCCCTCTAGCATGTCTGCTGCACCACACAGCTTGGTGTCATCAGCAAACTGATCCAAGCCCCCTTGGATTGGCCAGAGTATCTGAGGTCAGAGGAAAATTTCCATAATCTTAACATGACTTCTGAAGTAAGTGCACAAAAGTTGCTCACTCCAACCACATCTCCCTTGCATCTTGGACAGCCTTTACAGAGTGTGGTATCTTTTCAGCATTTTGATTCAATACAATTGAGGAAAGATAAAGACTTGTTCTAGGTAGCCTGCAGTCACAGCAAACCTGAAGATTATGTGCTGGATTTGATATGTAGACAGGCAGCGTTTATCTCATGTAAATGATGAAAGTGGTTGTGAAAATAACCAAAACAAATAGTAGTCAAAGATATTAAGCACTCCTGTGGGGCTTAATCAGCAATGATTTCACTTCAGGAATAATAAAGTTCTACAGGAAAGGAAAACAAAAGAAGTGAATGGTGGTTAAGATACTGGGCATTGGAAGGAATTACTCCTACTCATGGCCATCACTGGCTGCACTGGTGTCAAAGGATGTGAGGAAGTCACAACTCTTCCCTGCCCCTAAGCAGACAGTGCTGAGAGGAAATTAACTATTCAATCACTTCCAAAAAGTGAATACTGTAAGGGAAGATCTCTGACGTAAAGGGGACATATCTCACAAACACTTTGAGAGTACACAGAGCGGAGACAGACACTACCACACCCTCAGCACATTGTCTTCTTGCAGGAAGCTGCTGAAAGAAAGCTCATGGTTTTGATCCACATTACAGCAGTGACCAACTCTACTTTTTAGATACTTGTCTGCAGTCTGTTAGCAAACATCTCTCTTGAATCCAAGTACTGCAAACTCCCTGTATTGTCTTTGAGAGAACAGGGCTGCTCTTTGCCAAGCTAGTGCTTACCTTCAGTTTCAGAAGAAAATCTGCACAGCAGTTTTGCCTAATACTGAAGAACTAATCTACAGAAGCAGTCTGTTCATTTAAAAATGTAATGTTTTCCTTCTGTTCGTGCAAAAATCTGCTCACTTAAATACTAATTAATTAGGAAGGTGGCTCCATAAGAATTTTTAATGCTTTTTTGTACTGCTTTTTGTGCACTCAAATACTACAGTTGGGACAATAAAAATATATAATTCTTTTCAATCAAGCAACACTGAACAACATTACTCCTATCTCAAACTACAAAAGAGAAGCTTTTGTGTACTTCATTTAATACTTCAGGACCCTTTTTTTCCCAGCGATGTGTGCTAGAGATCTAATTATCTAGGAAAAAAAAAAAAGACTAAGGGAATAGGAATAGTGAAAAAAAATACCATTACCATCTCTTTTTACTCCACTGTGGTACAGGAGATCACATTGTCAGGTTTAATGTTTTTCAGCAATAAGAAGGGATGTGGCTTCAGGCATTTCTCAAGTGAAAAAGGAAACGTACAGAACCTCTGGCAATTTCAGCTGAGAAGTTGACTAGGACATAGCTGAGGTTTACCTAAAACCCCTCCCATATGTGGCTATTCATATGTCCTAATTGGAAAGAGGCATTTGGATGAGAAGTGTGCCTGGAGCAACATCACTTCTGATCTCTCACACCACTTGACTTCCCTCAGTTCCAGAGATGATCTAGAAATCAGTGCAAGCTTTACATGGACAAATACCAGTCACTGTATAGTCTTCAGTGTAGTTTTTAACAGCTGATATTCTAGTTTTGTCTGATGCTTTTATCTTTTTACTCTGACTGATCCATACCATGCATGGTATACCTTAGTGCTAAAGGACTTTCTAGAATGCTATGGTGTGCCCAGTCCCAATAAGCAAAAAAGATTAACAGGACAGTTTTGGTGGTGTTGGGTGTTTGGTTGTTTTTGTTTGGTTTTGGTTTTTGGTTTTTTTTTCCCTTTTTTTCCCCTTCAGAATAATTAGCAATGTATTTTGACATTTAACAAAGATCTGAAACAGTAAAAATAAAATTTTTAAAATGCATTGAGAATTTGTGTGTATGACTGTAAGACTGCAGTTAATGCTTCATCAGCCACAGTACCTTGTCTTGCTACTATTAAGCTGGCCATGCAGTCTGGGACGCTTGTTCCTGCAGCTAGGAAAGTAATGCCCATGATGACATCTGGTATCCCAAGGGTGTATCCAATCACAGTCACCTGAATAGTGAGGAAAACAGATTAACCTCTTGTATTTGGAAAGCCTCTCATTCCAATACAGCTGTGCCATACTCTTTGATTTCTGGTGTGGATCCTAACAGGATTAGACTCAGGATACTTATCCACTTCTGCAAATTAAATAATTGTGGAATAATCAGCCTAAAACCATCCCTGTGAAAAAGAAAAGTACATTGGGTCATATTATTCAACATTTTGTGAGCAAGGAAAAAGCTGTGTTTTCTGTACTTCTAAGAAGACATACTGATCTTTTAAGGAGAAGCACAGACAATCCAATCTATTTATTCCCAAGAATGGCAAGATTCTTGGTGGTTATATTCTCAAAAGGACTGGAAGCAGACGGTATTGTGGTAGAGGGGCAGAGATACAAAAACTTATTTTAACCCAACACATGAAGAACTACCCAATTTCTTGCATGAATTCTGATACAATTCCAAAGTGAGCAAAGCTGCTTATATTGTACCCTGAGAATCCAGATGCAGCTTTAAAAGAGCTTAGCAAATGGCTGAAACTTGTAGCAGAGTTCTTGGAAAGGACAGGGAACTGTATGTAGCTGAAACATCCAAAGACGGCTGACGAAGCGTCAAGAAAAAAGGCTGAAGAGGCAGCTGAGAAGGAAATAGCCTTGTGGGAGTGATAAGACTGAATCAGGGACAGGCAGCTGCTTCCCTACTGAGACTGCTGAAGGGCAGACATCTTTCAGGCTCTATGTTGTTTTCCTGAACTAGTTTGCCAGCCTCTTCAATGATGAAAACTGGACCTCTCCCCAAAGAAAACATGTATTTTAGGAACTCACAAATTTTATTCTCAGAGGCAAGCTGTGGAGCAGCCATGATTCTCCTGAATCATGGTGGTAATGGGGTATTAAGGTCTGTCTGCCTATTAAAATAAGCTGTGTTGCAACCTTCATGAGAACATCTATCATTTACAAAGTGGAAATCTACAAATGAAACTAAGGGAAAGAGCATGCCCTTGTGAAGGCCCTACTGTACGAAATCACCTAGTGGCTTTGGCACCATGATGCCAGAAATGGCTGGCATCCGAATTTCTCCACCAAAGCTTATGTTAAGAGAAAGCAGGATTGCTTTAAAATTTAAAACTTACACAGAAAGTTGCAAAATGTATATAGAAAACACAGTTGTGCTGGTTTGAACTAATTGGAGGATTTGAATGAGAAATTAGACTATAGGCTAAGAAAGGAAAACAAAGTTTGATTCTACTTCACTCATAGGTTACTGAAAAATTTGTAAGTTAGAACCCAAAGAAAGATAAGACAGACCGCTTTATGCCACAGCTGCTGTTGCATCTCTCTCCTTGCCTTCTTAGCTGCATCCGAATAATCTGAATCACCTCGCTAATTTATTTCCTGCTGCTAATCCCCCAGCCAATCTACTTTTGCTTATCTGACATGTAAAACAGAGTGACATCAGATTGGGAAGTAGGGGAAAGTGGTAGGGTGGTTAGAACCCCCTCTTAGAGACTCTGATCTCTGGGAGGAGTGTAGTGTTTCTGTATTACCTTTTTACTGTATATATGTGTAAATATCTGTTATATATTGTAAATAGCTGCTTGTATATTGTGCAAAGCTGTAAACATAAAGCTTCATTCCTTAACTTCCAGCCGACTGAGTCCTAGCCTGGATTATTTTAAAGTGTGTGGGGACGGGTAGCTGCTGAACCACCAAACAATCTCCCATGAAAGGAAATATAAAGCAGCTTGCAAGCACCTGGCATATTTGAGGAAGGTGGAGATGTTCTCCACCCGAAAAAATACTTTGCAGGTAAGAAGCTCATGAATAAAAATTCTTCCAGATGCAAGACTAGAAGAGTATATAAATAAACACATACACTCAGTTGTGTGTGCGCATATATTATATGTACGCATATATATATATCATGTGAGACTAGATATATTCCAGTATGAAACCAAGTGATTTTTTTGCTGTATTTTACTTAAAAAGGAAAAATGGGCATATAAACTTTTCAGCAGCACATCCTACCAGTCTCTCTGTTACAGGTATATATGACTTGTTGGTTTTCAACCTTTTAGTGCAAAAGAAGGTTAACTTTCTCTATTTCAAAAATATGCCTAATTTTTCCATCACAAAGTACTTGCAGAACTTTTCTGTTTATGCCTTTTCTCTGTCTGAAGACATAAACTTGAGAAATTTTCTGAAAGAGCAGGAAAGAAAAAAAAAAGGAATACATTCAACTCTTCAAGTAAACATGCTCCTCAATCAACAATTCAGAGATCTACACCTTATACGCTACTGCTCACAGATCTAGGGAGAATGGAAATATATCAGTAATTGTAATAGTCTTCACTAAGATGTTCTTGCATTAGTCCAGTCTACTTGAGCTGTCTTATACCACTTCTGCATCTTCAATTTTGCCATCTGCCTTTTTTGCATATTTAAGCATCAGGCCCTGTAGCCAGATTTCTAAAGATGTGTCGGCTGCAAGGGTTAAAATGTTTCCCTTTTACTAGTAGGATATGGATACCCAAATTCTGAAAATCAAGCTGGCATCTCCCTGTACTGTATTGGGCCCTACACAGTAAAGGCCAAATTATCTGTGCAGAAAGCTAGAATTATAACAATTAAGAGTATGAGCTGAAAGACATGGCTAAAATTACATGTTTTTCTTAAACACACAAAAGATTGAGACACTCATTTCACTCTTGCACTTACCATCCACACCATGAAGTAGGAGAACAAGGCAATCCAGAGAGTGGCCAAGATGAACGTTGCCATAAACCACTTCTCCCATCGTGGTTTGCTGCAGTTTGGAACAGTGCAAAAGAGCACAAATATCAATGGCCATGTCAAAATCCATTTAATTTTGTTCATTTTTCCATCTGTAGGATAAAAGAAGGAAAGAACCAGTTTAGTTTTCCCATTGCTATCCCATGCTCAGTTACATGTCTCTGAAGACAGCAAATGAACCCAAAAGAATGCATATAACTGTGTGTATAATTTTCCAGTGCACCTTTCATCTATACTTGGTCTTCTCACTCTCAGCCAAGTTTTACAAGCACATCCAAAATCTTGTTGTTAAGACTGCCAAGGTCTATGTAAGTATACAAAAGAATTACAGTGACTTAAAAGCATGGCTGATTTTTGAAAGCAAATTATCAGCCAGATTTGTTGGTCTTTCAAATACCCTAATTGCTACTACAACTAAACCTTAAAAAAAAAACAAACAAACAAAACCAGCCAAACAAACCCAAGCACCCCCTTCACCTTTTGAAAAGGAAGATGGCAATCTCTGTAGTGAAAACAGCCTGTATCATCTATGCAGCAACAGAAACCAGAAGCACAGACTCTATGTAAAACCTGGCAAACTTTTTTCATAGGCCTCACTGCGGTCACTTGGGAAGAACTTTAAACTGGTACTGAGGAGATAGAAGCTTGTTAACTCTCTCCAACCATATATAGCACCACCTCAAAATGTTCTCTTATCCTCTATAAAAGGAAACTGGAGATTCTGACTTCCCTCATACAGCTTTCCAAAAACCAACTGGTGGAAAGTACCAGAGAGCTGTCACTACTAAAGAGAAGTACACATCTTCATTAAAAACTTAAACCACTGTAAATACACACCTAAACCCTAATACATCAAATTGTTTTATAACTATGCCATAAATTTGGCACTCTTGTTTATACATTTCATGAAGTATCCTGCAACTAGAATGACAAATTTGGTTATTAGGCTAAGCCAACATCATGGTGGGTTTAACTTGGATTTTATGCTGTTTCAGAATGATGCTGGGGAGGATTTCCATCACTAACGAGTAACAATATGCATGAGATATAATAAAATGTGCCATTTGGAATAAATACTTGATCCCATTGAAGAAAGTCTTAAGATATATTTTCCAGTCATGTTACTTAGCAGGTAATTATCAGTGAAAACTTGCATCAGTTTCTCCAGCAATTTTCTTTCAGACAAGTCACTGAATATAGAATTTGTTTAATGGGTCTTTTTTGCAGAGAATTCAGATTGAAATCTGTCCTCTGGACCAATATGTATCAGATGCATTAAACAAAAACATTAAAAGATTAGTAATAGCTCTGTAATTTATGAGGCTAATTGCTAGTCCAATTTAATTTGCTAAGTTCCAATGCTAGCCTTTGCTCATTTAATACGCATTCTAGTACTAAACTGCTTTGCTTAAGTTAAGAATCTGCTCCCTAACTTCAGATTTTTATGTGATGCCACCAACCTCACCAGGAATTTTAGATTAAGCTTGGCACTTTATTCTCATACAGCTTGGGGCTGTGGAACTTCTAACACATCAAGCTACTTAAGTATTTGACAAGTCACTGGGGATCCACTGCAGGTTTTACAGAAAAGACCTTTTTCCCCTATGGTTACATGCAGTGCTATAAAATGTTGTTAAAACAGTTCTCTCTCAGCTGTTCTTTCACAAAAATGACACTTCCTATCTCACATCTCTCTAATTCTGTTAACAAGGCTGTAAATATCCTATGGTAATTTATACCTCCTCCTGCTTAATTTATTACAGTTTGGACCATTAAAAGGCTCCTGGCTTGTTAATTTGTACTCTTTGTCTTCTAAGATATTAAGCTTGGTCCATAGCCAACCAAGCCTGTGTGGCCTAGACCATTAATTTCCTTAGTGCACAACTATAAATGTAGGGCAGGCAGGCTGCTGTTTGTCAGGAAGTAAGTCCAGATCTGATTCTGATCTCACGTGGATGTAAGCTGACCAATTTGTGTGTGTGTGTGTGTGTAGCAGTGCTGTAGATTCAAACCAATTTATCTTTTTAAAAAAAATTTAAATAACATGAATAAAAGGGGAAAAAATATCTGGAGAACAAGAAAACAAACAAACAAACCCTCTGCCAGGGTAAGTAACTTGTCAGGGATTCTGTCTAATGCCCTGAATTACTTACACAAGTGCTTAACTGTGAGAATTATTTTACCACCAACATGGCTATGCTTGCTCAGTTCCAGGAAGCCCAAAATAGTAGTGGAGGAGGACTTGCCTTTCCCTTTTCTTTGCTCAGTTTGAAATGATGTGTTTCAAGATTAAAATTCCTGGCTTGGTAAGTGTTGATAGTTTATCCACACAACATCATGAGCTAGAACTGTTTTACAGATACATGGCTTGTGAAGGTGACATTTGCATTCATTAAATGGCAATCAGGCCCGGGACTTTGGGGAACAACAAATGCATGCAATTTGGGGTTTTGCTGGGTTAAGAGAGAACATAACTGTTCATTCGCAGCTAGTCTTGAACCACCACGGCCAAAGCAGCCCATCTGACAGACATTGCCTTACCTTTTCTGTCAGTTTGCTAGCTTTTATAAACGTTTATATAAAGCCTTAAGTATAGCTGACCTGAGGACATTTTCTTCGGCTCCTTCAGTGCTGGATCATGGAACTTATGCTTAGCACCCATTGCTAAAGATGCCTGCTCTTATACCGTAACTTGTTAGTTACGTAAGAATTCAGCAAGTTTAGCAGCAACCTCAACAAAGTGACATTTTATTTCCCCAGAAAGTGGGTCACTTCATTCATATCACTTGGCTTAGATGAATGCACAAATACCATACATCTTGAAAAATCCTAATTACTTCTTTTGAAATTACTCCTGTTGTTCTGTTGCTGTGTTTTTGACCACCCACTCTAACATAATCTTACAAAAGATTTAACAATAAATTTGTTTAATTAGGACATGCTTTTAGTTCATGACAAATTGTTTTATGATTGTTTCTTAGCTCTTCAGGGAAGAAAATGATCATCCCCATTAAAGCTTTTTTTCAAGATACAGCTGTTCTGCAAAGACAGAAAAGCTGTCCCATCAGAAGTCCTTGGCTGGTCACTTTTGTGGGCCCTGGGTCTGAAAGCTCCTGTGGTAACCCATGGGAAGTATGGGAACAAGCATAGAAACAACAGAAACTGAAATAATAAAAACTAGATCCACTGCGATTTTCACACCAGAATTATTTTTTACTGAAAAATTAACTTTACTGCAAAATTTTAAAATTTCTGAGAAAATTATTTTCAATTGGCTGTTAGGAAAAATAACACAGCAGCTGCCTGTCCACCTTCTTGGAAAATCCTGATGGATTTCACAATTGCAAATCTCCATATGAATTTCGGAGGCAAAAAACGAAGTGTTACCACCCTAGGAAGGCTAAGTAGTGTGTAAAAGGGTATCCAAGAAGGGCCCAGCCTTTTGTCAGCCTTCCAAGTGGGCAGCCAACACATTAAAATGTTTTATTGCAATTCTCCTGCAACAGAGCTTCAGAGACAGTTTTTTTCTCCCTCCCCACTACGGAATATACTGAAGTTCTACTTCTCACTCATCCAGAACATAATTTTCCAAGCTACCAAAACTTTTCTTAGAAGTTCCAGTTTCCAGAATTTAAGTTCCAAATTCCAGACTATCAGATCTACCCAAACAATTCAGACTTCTATTTCATTTGTGCCTTTGCCACACTATTTATGTCAATAGTTTTTAGTATAATGAAAACTGAGCAAAAAATGGTTTTCTCCAGTATGCAGGAACAAGCTCTTCTCTCTGAAATACAACAGGTTTTTCACAGGACAATATTGAACAAAACCTAATTGAGCAGAGGGACTCCCCATGTCTGCTATGACTTAGATTTTGGCACGGTTGATCTACGTAAACCTTGCTGTCTACTTTATGAATGCTGGGGTTTTTTTAGTAGAACTGGGATTTACAGACTTTAGACGAGTCTCAGAATGAAGTGATGATTACTAAATTAAATCCTTACCCACTTCTATTTTACTCTCTGTATCCTCTTCCAAGGTAGAGCATACACATTATTCTTCTGGAATTAAATTTTCCAATTTAGTTTTCTACAAAAGGAGTCTGGTTCATGAGCTCTGGCATCACGATGCAAATCAAAGTGCAGTATATGAGCACAAAAGTGAGGTGTGTCTCAGAAGCACTCTCGTGCTCTGAAATAAGATTCTAAGGTAGAAGGGGCATTACAGAGGCAGTTCTGAGAGGAAGCTCTTCCGAAAAAAGAGTTTCGGAATACTACAGTTTGTTCTTCCAAGAAGGTAGTTCAGGGCAGGACCTCTCTTGCAGCATCAAGAAAGCAATGGAAACCAGTTCTCTTCCTAACTCAGCCACCTAAGTGATGCTTCCAAACTTTGGCAAAAAGCACCACTAAGCAAGCCGAAGACAGTCTGACGAACAACTACAAAGAAGAATCAAAATTCACAATAAATCTTCTTTCAAATGCATTAGGAGCAGGGAGTCTGTCGGATCCACTGGTGATCAAAGTATAAAACAGCCCTGAGAGAAGCTAAAGGCATTGCTAAGAAGCTAAAAAAAAAAAAAGTCTGCAGAGACAAATTATAGAGGCTTCCACATGGAACTCTCCTCTATCCCTAACTCAACCTTAACAAAAAACAATTCCCCAGGGAATATAACAAAGAGCTACAGTATCTTGAGTGTTCAAGCCAAGTACACAGGGGCTGCTTTGTGTTTTCCAATAAAAGACAACATCAAATGAAGCAAGTAGAAGCCAGGTTCAAAACAAGTAAAAGGAGATAACTCTTCATGCAGCTGTGAAACTTCTTCCCACAGTATGTTGTGAGAGTTAAAAGTTTGCAAATATTCACTAAGAATTAGGTTAATGAAAAAGAAATACATTAAAGATTTAAAAATATTCAGTCATTACACCCAGTCCATGAAGTTCCTTGAGATGAAAATAGCTGAAGGCCAACTTCTCCTGTCTCATTCTTTCCACTCGCCTTTGGAAGCTGGGGTCAGATTACTCGGCAAGAGAAACATCTGGTCTGGCCAGCACCAACATTTTTCACATTTTTAGTAGATATTGTTAATTACTTTTTGCTTCTATCCTACATGCTGTCTTTGTATTTTGAATCCATACAAAAATGGGCAGGATTGCTAATCTCCTTTATTGCTATCTCATTTTAGCTCTGGGTATTATTATTCTTATTTTAGCTAACACCATCATGACTTATATAAAGCATTCATGGTCCAATCCTGTTTTTTATTTCTGTGAAACCAGCAGGAGTTGAGAACACTCAGTATTTTAAAGGATCCTGGACACGTGACAGTTTAAGCTCCCATTAAGAGCTGCACAGAAGTGCTTTTTTGAGTCTGGGTTCTGAAAGACTACTCAGCTATGCAAGGATTTTTAGGTATCATTTTTTTGCCAGTATGTATCTGCTCAGTTTCATTCTGCTTTATTCTGTTCAGTAGGGTTTTATTACAGTTTAGGACTTGTTTCTAAACAACTGTAATCAAACCGTACAGCAACAAATAAGCCCTTGAAAGATAATCATCATGGCCTAAAGTTTGGGTCCTTTAAAAAAGCCTTTCTCCCTTTCCAGAGATATTTAAGACCCACCTAAATGTGTTCCTGTGTGATCTGGTATAGGTAACTCTACTCTGGCAGGGGAATTTGACTGGATGATCTTAAAAGGTCCCTTCTAGTCTCTAATATTCTGTGACTTTGATTTTTCCCACACAGAAACCAAAGGCAAAGGCTGGTTTATATGACACCATATACAGTTTCCATAAAAGCTACATCCTCCCTCCTGCTTCAAGATGGGCCTGAATCACATCCTGGGTTGAATCTCTCTAGACACCTGACACAGGATCTAAGCTCAAATTGAAGATATTTCATGAAAGAATTTTATTGTCTGCATGCTAAAGCTCTACATTTATTGCCCACTACTGCCACTGATAGAAAATTAAGTAAAAAAGCAAAACTTAGAAATGTCAGATGATTACTGAAATCACTGAGAGATGATGCAGCACTTTCAACTCAACTTACATTTATCCGTTTCAGAAAAAAAAATGAAACACCCAAGCCTTTTTCTTGCAAAACGATGTAGAACATATCATTTGAATGAGAAAAGTCTACCCCCAAATTAGGCTAGAAAAGGTGACTATGGAACAGCAGAAAAAAAAAGGGTTTGGGTTAGTTCAGAGTAATTTCTACTGAAGGTCTCAAAATAGTGAAGTGGATTTTCTGCTTAGCCTGTGCAGCTGACCTGGAAAGTCCAACTGGAAAGCAAAAACCTGTTTTTTCATATAGATCTTTATAGTACTGAAAAAGCACATGAAATTCTGATCTTCAGAAAATTTATGTGCCTTATTCCTAGCCTGAAAATAAACTAAAAGAAAAACAAAGAGGATTCTGGGAAACTATCTGCCAACTACCTTTTCCATAAAGCCCATTTCAAACACCAGGATTTTTTTAGGCTATTGATTGTGCCACAGTACTTCAGCAACAAAGCACGATGCTGACTCTTTACACTGGGGGAGTGGACTCTATCTCTTTGGGTCCCTTCCAACCCCTGACATCCTGTGATTTTCTCCAAAGTTTAACTGAAGTGGTACTTCTGAAAGGGAAAAAAAAATTCTTTCTCAGAATTTGTATGATAGACAATCATCTCCAGACAACAGAGAGTAACAAAACCTAAAGATAACGATAAGGATTTTTAACAGTCACTTTACTGCTTTTATGCAACTCTAGAGTTCATATTTAACTTCTGCTCCACTCCAGTATGAACTGTATCATCAGTGGTTCCACTCTGGCCTGTTACACCTCAATTATCTTTAAAGACTTCCAAAAATGCAAAAAAACTGCATTTAAAAGGGGCCAGTAGCATACCTAGTAACTCCCTCCTCAGTTCAAAGCATTTTGTCTATCGTGAATGTCAAACACTTAGGGAGCTCTATTTCAACCTCTATTTTTTTGTTCATAAAGAAGTTGTCCGAGTCTTGAATAAATCCAAATGTGATCTCATGTAACATTTAACACATGTTAATATTTCGGTCTTATCCTGTAATGTAGTGCACAATTGCACTGGCCTAATTAAAATTGGAATCAAAACTTCTTTAAAAACTCAAGTTTAAAAAAAAATAAATCTTGACTAGAATCCTACATCTTTAAGGTAGTCTGGGGAGGCATATTACTGTTTTTTTTGTTGTTGCTAACACGTTCATCCGCACAAGCATATCAGTGACTTATTTCACTACACAACAAAAACATTATTTTTCACCAATTATCAGGAGCCCATGTAATGAGCCTATCTTCAGTGAATCAGTTTCCATTCTTCATTCCCAAGGAAAGACTTTAACTGCTGACTGCAACAGTACAGTAACACAAAAACATACAGTTTTATCTAGTCTTCACATAGTATGCTTCAATGTTTGTTCAGTCACAAGTATCTCTGCTGAAGTTAGAGCAACTGAAGCAATGGGATCCCTAATAAAAATCATACACAGGATGGAAAATAATTCCTTATTTTTCACTACATGTTGTGTTGAACAGAAACTAAATGAGAAATGACAAGCTCTGCAAGCAGAGACCAAGTTAGGAAAGCCAAAGCACAGGTGGAGTTGAATCTGGCTTAGTGACATTAAGGGGAACAAGAAGAGTTTCTTCAGGTATATCAGTGAGAAAAGGAGGACCAGGGAGAACGTGGGACCCCTTCAGAAGGGAAATGGAGAGCTGGCGACAGGGGACATGGATAAGGCTGAGGTGCTCAATGACTTCTTTGCCTCAGTCTTCAGCAGCAAGTGCTCCAGCCACGATGTCTAAATTCCAGAGGGCAAAAGGAAGGTCTGGGGGAGTGAAGACCTGCCCACTGTAATTGAAGATCATGTTTGTGAGCACCTAGGGAATCTGAATGTGCACAAGTCCGTGGGGCCTGATGAGATCCACCCACAGGTCCTGAAGGAACTGGCAGATGAAGTAGCCAAACCGTTGTCCATTGTATTTGAAAGGTCATGGCAGACTGGTGAAGTTCCTGCTGACTGGAAAAGGGCAAATATAACACCTGTCTTCAAGAAGGGAAAAAAGGACAACCCTGGGAACTACAGACCAGTCAGCC
>VWZI01021746.1:706726-736536 GCA_013396835.1 Psilopogon haemacephalus
ATATATATATATATATATATATATAGTTTACATTATATATGTCTCTGGCTTAGCAACATCCAGCAGGCCATTAACAACTGTGACTTCAAAGTGACTAACACTGCAGCAGGTTGTTCTGATATGACTTTTAACATAAACTTGCCATACTTCCTCCTCTGGCAAATGAGCACTTGTACTATTATTGCACGTGGTGGCTGAAAAACACTTTCCTAAGATGTGCTTTTAGCCATGCAATCTCCAGTCTAGTTTTACAATTATGAAATTCAGCATCCAGACAGTCAAATCAATACTTTCCTCCTCTCTTCCCACACACATTGTCTTCTCTCACAATCCAGTGTCTGGCATTTTAATTGCCTTCCATTCCCTTACTATAAACACCTGGAAAGTAAGTCTTACCTGGCAATGAAAAGGGAGAGAGATTGTCCTGTTCAGTTTCCTCCTCTTGGTTCACCACAGGGATATTTCCATTTTCAATATTCTCATGTCTTCCATTCTGAAGTGGTTTGTTTGAGCAACTGGCAGACTGAATTAGCCGCTGACGCTGCAGTGTCAAAGACAAAAGTGCCATAGTTGGGAAGTATCAACTTTGTAAAATATGGCTTTTGCTGTCTGTCAGTGCTAGTCATGAGAACTGTGTTTCTCCACAAAGATTTCCTTTGAGACAGCAACAAACCAATCTGTCTGTGGTTACGTGTCTCCATTGGGCCAGTGCTGACCGCACACCTCAAAATTACTGACAGGAGTCTTTCAACTCATGATGCAGCAAGTTGTCATATCTGTTCTTCCACACCATGCTTTAATAAGTGTGATTACCCTGAATCCTTTATCATTCAGTAGTTCCCACTCAAATCAGCAATAGCAGCATAATCTAGTGGTAACACTCAACATTTCTGCACTAATAGAATTGGTTTATGAATGGGTCATTACCCAGGACCTCTCCTGCTCAAGAGCTTTCTTATTCCCATTCCTTGAGGTAAAATTCCTATTTATAATTTCAAAAGCAAGACTAATCCCTGTTGCTCTTGTCCGAGTGTATATTTCTACAAAGCTTGTAACTGCCCCTGCAGACATGTGTAAGACTGCTACAGTTCAAAAACCTCGTGTAACAACTACAGGGATAGGTTTAATCATCAGCATATTAAATACACTTGAGAATGTGAGATGTAACAGCAATTTCCTGCTTTTAGGGAAAAAAAAAAGAGATGTTTTTAGTTTGATAGATCAAATACTGCAGGGTTGATAAATGTTCTCTTTTTCATGATACAGTATTGCAGCTTCCTAAAAAGTACTCTGAAATGCCTTAAAAAATAAACTGCAGGACATACAAAAAAATCTGAAGCTAATATTAATATACTGTAACCAAAACCACAAAAAACTCATGTCTGAGTTTCATGTCTGAATACTTCACAAAAATTTGGCAGTGAGAATACTAAGAAAATAGATCCAAAATTGCTCTGTTTTAGAGAATGTTTCTTGCAGATGTTGAACTAGCAAGTATCAGCATTCTGTGTACATATCCACTAAAAAAGATTTTTTTTTTTCAGATCAATGAACTGCCTTGAAAGCACAACTTTTAGGGTGACAGCTGTTGCTGCATACCCTATCTGATCTTCTGCTCTTGACTGAATGCCACCAAGCTAGCTTTCTACTAAGCAATTCACTAGTGGGAGGTGTCCCTGCCTGTGGCGGGGGGTTGGAACTGGATGATCTTTGAGGTCTCTTCCAACCTAGACCATTCTATGATTCTATGAAATGGGACTTTTCTTACATATATTAGCAGTGCTTTCTTTGCTGGGGTATTCACAATGCTCAGTAGACACACCGACTGTGTTACAATATTCAAATTGCAGGGACCTGCTAAAGCTTGTATTTGCTGAAATAATGAAATCACTTTATTTGCCAGAGTAAAAGTCTCTCATACACAACATCGTGGGGATCAGAAGATAAAATCTTTCCTCGATAGAAGCCAAGGTTGGCAGGCCAAAGATTTTACCCCAAGTACATCATAAAAGCCCAGAAAAACATCACTTGGCTGGTCTTGTCACTTGAGCCACACAGTATCAAACAAGTAATATATGGTGGTGACAATACATCAAAGATCAGTTATATGAAATTGTCCAGGACAAATTCCACTCAGGCGAGTATTTTGGTTTGCTTTCATTTTGTGCTGAGGACTGCACTGAAGACTAAAGAGATAGGCAAATACCTGATATGATCCAAGACATGCTACTAATAGTTTTTACAAATTTTTGGTTGCCCTGCCCATTACTAACCTTTGTTAGCCTGACCACTTGTACAATGATCAAAACCAGCTCTTCCATTGCAGATAAAATCCAGATGTGCACAGATACCCATACACACACATCCTGAAGCATACATTTTCTGGCAGGGAGATAAAAGAGTTCCTTCTTGGAGATCTCCCTCCAATTAAGGCAGGCCACATCATCAACTGGTAACCACTCCATCTTCAAATCTGATAGCCCATCCCAGGAACACTGAAGAACTCTGAATTCCAAAATCACTATGAGCATAGCTCCTTTTAAATCCTTCTGCCTCTCAGTCATTTATTCTTTTTTAATCAACCTACCTCATTAATGATGAGCCGGCTTGCCATCCGCATTCTGGTGCGTGGTCCAAATTTATTTGTAATCATAATCCGCAATCCAGCTTCGGGGAACCGGTATTTGGGAGGACTGGAGCAGATGATCTCATCCACCATTACTACACTGTTTTTGCCATACTGCTGCGTGCCCTTCACTAATGATGACAGTGGACAGAGTTAAATCATGGAATTGAACTTACCATGCTTCCCATAATTCTTTTCAGGCTTGGGTAGGAGTAATATTCATATCAATGCTTGAATTCATGAGCCACTTTCTGCAGTATTTCTGCAGCCTGGTGAATTAAGTTGCTCATCAGTTGTGCACTTCATTTATATCACATGGTAAAAAGGGTTTTCACTCTGCTAAAGTAGCCACCAACCGATGCTCAGATGAGTGGAAGCAGTTTGTACCCAGCCACTCAAGCTGTATTGCAAGTTTTCTTTGCTTATGTCCCACTATAGTTTTGTAAGCGTGCTCTAAAAGCACTTGCACTGTGGCATTGTAGACCACATTTTTGAAGTCTCTAAAGCTATCTCACTGGATCAATGTTGTCCTCATTCCTTTTGGACATCTTCACTTTACCTTCAGAAATATTAACAATATCTCTAAGTTGACAAGATTTGAAACACAACATGTCACAAATGAACATGTACGTAAGAAGCAGTTAAATATAAAGGAATTTGCACCAAGGTTAACAGTTTTATTCTACCATGTTAAGAACACAGAGACACAAAATTATATTAGTAATGAACACAAGTACAGCTAAGGACTTTCAGAGCTCAAGAACAAACAAATATTCTCGCAAATGCTACAGGGTACACATGGCAAGCAGAGCAAGGCTCAGCAGACAGGAGACATACCTATGTGGTGTTAGACAGCAGGGCAGGAAATATGCATATATTGATTATTACATATAATAATATGTACAGTAAAAAACCCACCAAAATTCTTTGCTGCTTTTTTGGTGTTTTGCTAAGCTTGGCTTCACCCTCCCAAACTCCTTTAACGGTAAGTTACTTACATTAAGAAGAGGCAGAGAATTTAGGAGGTGGAAGTGAAAGATAATTATTAGTGCACAGCTCCAGCCAGGAAGCAAAGGAAATCTACGAAAACATTCAACTCAAATAAAGAAATTTAAACAGAAATTAAAATGGACAAATGAATCTGTATTTTTTTTCCCCTTTCATTTTTACAGTGTTGAAACATTTTTATTTTTCAGGAAGAAAACTGGATCTATGCATGCATGCAAATCACACCATACAATAAAAGCTTTGCTGTCAAAGCATCTTCTAACATATCTTATATTTAAGAAATACCCTTCCATAATTCAACAGAAAAATGTAGCAAGCTTGTAAATCAGCAAACAGCTGCATCTTTTACCCTTTAGCATTTGAGTGTCTTTCTTTGTTTCAACAAGGTTTCAGTGAGCACACTGGGGTCACCCAAAGCGTCATAAAGAGATCTTTAGTTTCACAAAGAAACCCTACTCCAAGAATCCACTCTGTCATCTTGCCTGGCAGCTCAGTATCTCTAACAGAGAATAGAATTGGTAGCAATTTTGCATTTGGTAAGCATAAAGGAGCAATTATCCTCCCTGTATCCTGACAGCTAAAATAAATTAGCCTTGTTCAGTACTGCCACTGATGATGCAGATAAGGAGCACATCCATTCCAACAACTCTTACAGAGTGTAGCAGCTTGTACAACAAAGAATACAGAGCCAGACAAGCTTCCTAGGAACCAATCCTCACAGAAGAGGTGTCAAACACAGTAAGTTAACATTTGTTTTAATTAGACAAAGAAATGTCTGACAACAATCTTGGCAAGGCAAAATCTTTCTAACAAGCTCATCAGATCAACTGCTCTCAAGTGAGTCACTCCAGTGAAATCTCCGAAGTGCTTCATTATCTTAGTGTCATGAAAATCATGGCAGCACTGATGCTACTCTGGAGCTGTTTTCTTAGAGCACTAAAGGAAATAGTAACCAAACATACTCAGCTTTGGTGAAATGCCATGATAAAAGACTATGCACTGATGTAGAATACATCAAGATAGTATCAGTAACAAAAGGAATAGGGGAAATGTGGGCCCTCTCCAGAAGGAAACGGGGGCACCTGATCACAGAGGATACGGAGAAGACTTAAGTTCTATTGCCTCGGTCTTCTATGGTAAGGAAACCAACCATGCAGTCAAAGCTGCAGAAAGGAAGGACAGGGACTGGGAGAATGAAGCTTTGCCCACTGTAAAGTTTGAGACCATCAAATGAACTTGAATGTGCACAAGTACATGAGACCTGACAAGATCCATCCATAGGTCCTGAGGGAACTAACAGAAGAAGTTGAAAAGCCACTTCCCATCACATCTGAAGAGTCATGGCAGTCTAGTGAAGTTCCCACTGACTAGAAAAGGGGAAACAACCCCATTTTCAGAGGGGAGATAAGGAAGACATGGAGAAGTATAGGTCAACCAGTCTCACCTCCATTCCCAGCAAGATATTGGAGCAGATCCTCCTGAAGACTCTGCTAGGGCACACGGAAAACAACAAGGAGGTGATTGGTGGCAACCAATGTAACTTCATCAAGGGCAAATCCTGCTTGATAATCCTGCTTTTTATGATGGGGTCACAGCAACAGCAGATAAGGGAAGAACAACTCACATCATCTTCCTGGACTTGTGCAAAGCATTCAACTCTCAGCAAGTCTGCCAATTACACCAAGCTGCATGGTGTGGTCGATACACTAGAGAGAAGGAATGCCACCCACAGGGACATTGACAGGCTGGAGAAGTGGACTAATGCCAATCTCATAAAGCTCAACAAGGCTCAGGGCACAGCCCTGCACCCAGGTCAGGGCAACTCCAAGCACAAATACAGGCCGGATGATGAGTGGGGATTGAGAGCAGCCCTGCAGAGAAGGACTTGGGAGTACTGGTTGATGAGGCACTTGACATGAGCCAGCAACTTGAGTTTGCAGCTCAAAGAGCCAACTGTGTCCTGGGCTGCATTAAGGGCAAGAACTGAACCATGCCACCTGGTGGAAATTTGGGTCAACGTAATAAAAGCCAAGAGCAGAGAGTCACATGTTTGTACTTTTAAAATAGATCCATTATTCACAAAGTCAAGGGAGGAGATTCTGTCCCTCTGCTCCGTTCTTGCAAGACCCTATTCTGGAGTATTGCACCCAACTCCGGAGCCCCCAACACAAGAAGGGTATGAATCTTTTGGAAAGGGTCCAGAAGAGGGTCACAAGGATGATCAGAGGGCTGGAGCACCTTTCCTATGAGGACTGGCTGAGGGAGCTGGGCATATTCAGCATAGAGAAGAAAAGGCTCTGGGAAAACATTACAGCAGCCTTCCAGTAACTGAAAAGGCCTATAGGAAAATTGGAGAGGGACTATTTGTAGGGCATGTGGTGATAGGACAATGGGCAATGGTTTTGACCTACACAGGGGTAGATTTAGACTCGACATTAAGAAATTGTTCTCTAATATGAGGATGGTGAGACACTGGAACATGTTTGCTCAGAGAACTTGTGGACACCATCCCTGCAAGTGTTTAAGACCAGACTGGAGGAGGCTTTGTCAACCAGGTCTAGTAGGAGGTGTCCCTGCCCATGGCAGAGGGATTTGAGCTAGATGATCTCTAAAGTCCCTTTCAATTCACACCATTCTATGATATACCTAACTGCAGCTGTTTTGACTTACTGTAGCACATAGCTCTTACATTTTCATAGCAGCTCTTTAGTCTTACTTCCTATGCCCATAAACATACATCCCATAGCCTCACATGGAACAAACAGGCTCCACTTAAAAATGGCAAAAGTGGTTTTCACAATTTTTTTCACTTCCTCTTTGCAATATTCCTTAGAAATAAAACAACTGAGAATGGCTTTTCCTTTTAACCAGCTGCTTAAACTTCCTGCTTACCACAAAGCACCATCAACAACCACCATGTCAAAAAGTCAACAAAAACCTTCTTCAGCTGACTCCTGATCAGGCCCTCAGAAACCCACTTTTTTCAAGTTTCTCGTTTCAGGCAAGAACTGAACCATGCCACCTGGTGGAAATTTGGGTCAACGTAATAAAAGCCAAGAGCAGAGAGTCACATGTTTGTACTTTTAAAATAGATCCATTATTCACAAAGTACAAATATTTTGCCTTTACCTATATAGAACTCACCCTTGAAGTGAAATTTTTCTTATGGCAAAAAGCTCTCCTTTTTGTCTTAGAAGCATGAGCAATAAGCTTTTATATTGCACAATTGGAAGCTCTTGCAAGCAATATAACTTTTAAGTGCAAAAGTAAGCTGTGCAACATGGGAACACTTTTGCATTTATCTGCACACTGTGCAGCAGACTAGCCCAAAGTAACTGTTCTTTTTTTGGGAAATAATCAGACTTTCCTCCTGTGAAATATGAAGTTAGACCTACACCTTGGTGAAGCCAAGGAAGGTAGTTTTATCTGACACTTGCTAACCACTGGCTGGACATAAGGCAGAGAAGCCAGCTCAGATTCTGTCCCTGGTACTAGCAGTGCTCTTGTTTCTGAGAGCTGCCGCTGGGTAAAGTGCAGCTCAGCTCTGAAAAGCAAAGAAGTGCCAGCTAACAGCGAGTCTCTGGTATGTTGTGACATACTTTAACTCAACAGGAGTGAGATACAACAAGCAACAATGTGGTGATTTTCTAGGCCAGCTTCTTAGCACATAAAGCATCTATCCACAAAGCAGGCAGCTAACATGGTTATCCTCACATCCCATTGCTTCCTTCAAACTCTATCATCTCCTTAACATCTTTATGTCCTCTCTCATTCCTGGTAAATTTCCCTGGGATATTTACACTCACTCTTAAATTCCAGCTACAAGCTCCCTGCAATGGACAGGGACATCTCTTACTAGACCAGGTTGCCCAAGGCCATTGAACACTTCTAGGGGAGGGTCACCCAGAAGGAATAGGAATGGAAATGGACAGGGATAAGACAACGATAAAAACAGTCTTACAAAAAAATCCAATGTATCCAGGTATGTTTGGTTACCTTTAGTACCAGAAACTGGGTATCATCATGTGCCACTTTATGACAAAGATGAAGTAAGCAAAGAACCTGCATTTCTCAATGTTACATATGTACTTGTCACCATATGTAGAGTTAACAAAGCATGTGAAAGTCGGTCTTCTGAGGATCTGAACTCAACACAGAATCCCTCTTGCCCCCTGTGCTGCCCACATCCTTTCCATCAACACTTAATCTGAGCTTCTAGCTCCAAATTAACTTTTTAAGTGAAAATTAGCTTCTTCATGGGAAAAAGAAACAACAAAATGATTTCTTTCAGGATGCAGTAGCTTGTCACCGAACTGGAGACAAAAATGAAGTAAAATTGCCAAGCAGCTTGTTTTCAGAACACAAAAAAAAAATTTTGACTGGGTTTTTTCATCTGGCCATCTGACTGATGGATTGTCAAATTAACTGAATAAAAGTCCCTGCTTATGATTGAATAGTAACAGTGTTTTCATCCACATTAAAGAAACAAAAAAGGATATCCTGTGAATTACTTTTTCCAAGTCCTGTCTGCTCAGCCTTACCTTTCCATAGTAATGGAATGGATGGGTCATCACAATTAGGGGCATAACATTTATTACCATCTTCCAGCTCATTGTTGGCTGTGTCACCATTTCCAACATTCTTGGTTTTATGGGTGAAGAAATTTTGCATCCTCACATTATACCTGAAAGAGCAAAGGAAAGATCTGAAAAGGTTGGATTGCTGCATTTCCTTGTCAAACTTGAAGTATTTCAGAACAACCTATACCAAGTATGCAGTAAAGCATGTTCTCTGATAATCAACAAGAAGAGAAAGGACTATCCAGTTCTGTGGCAAGCTGATACAAAAGCAAGGGCTGCATCTACCTCTCATGAGCCAGGATGTTCACTATACAATAGCTCCCTTCTGCAACAGCAGTTAACCATACTGTTTTTCCTCAATACTGCATTCCCTATGGCAGATGCTTGAGTATTTCTGAGACTGCTGACCTTCTGAAGAATGATCTATTGGATCTATTTTAGCACTAGAGGGGGACCTAAATGTGCTGTCAGAACTCTGCCAAGAACCACTGTAAGAAAAAAGGGAAGCTCAAGTTCCAAAAAGGGTGATTTGTAAGGGAAAGGCACCAAGGGTTAAATCTAAGCAACTTGTAGAAGAGTAGAACCAGACTCCTGCAGTCAGACCTCTGACTGTCCTGGCAGTGACACTATAGAAGAAAGATCTCAATATGCAATCTGGTATGAAATGGTCAAGATAAATATATGCTTAGAGGTCTGTCTAAAGGTCCTTGACCTTATCATCCAAAGGTTAGAAAACATGTAATAGCTGACATGATGTGTCACCACAATCCAGAGTACCCAGTGGACTTTTTCCTGTATTTTTGTATAAATGGCATTTTCTCTCAATTTATTCTGCAAGTTGCTTTACCTCAGTGCATTATGAAAAGGAGGCATGAAAATGTTTGCTGTTGACTAAGCATAAATCCAGACCAAAACTATTTAATCATAAAAAAGGAAGGGATCTTACACAGAAACATGACTGACTATAGTGTCCTCAGCAGGAAGGCCAAGGACAAAACTACACCACAAGAATCATGGTCTATTAACACCTAAAGGGCATATGGAGGAGAAAAACACTTACTTCATAATAAGTATGTAGAATGAATACATAATGATGAGTATAAGGCTTTCCCACCTCAAAGAGACCAAAAAAAATGGTTAAGAGGTCTTACAATTGTATGCTTTACAAGTTTTATATAGGAAGGTGCATTAAACCTCTAATACAAGAGTAATACATCTGTGTACACTGGATTTACATCATTTACGATTAGATGGTGTCTCAGCAGAATGAGGGAAAGCAAACTGTCGAGTTGCAACAAATATGCAAATAACATGCAATGCATATTTCAGAAATGTCTTGTGAAGCTTGAAACCATAGCTATCCTCTGAGGTTCGTAACACCAAGGCCTTTAGTCATTTCACTGTTAAGTACAAACAGTCTGACAAGCCTCTCTGAGAAGGTGCTTATGAACTTCCACTAAGATCCCACTTGGGACACCTAAAACTCCCATAATGTTAACAGCCAGAATCAGAACAACAGAACTTTGTCTTCAGGCCTTATAAATCACCTCTTTAATTTCATTTGTGTTTCCAGGTTCCTAAGTTTTCTTTTGGTTTTCCCTGATCACCATAAAATTACAAAGAGAAAACCTGTGTATTTTCCTACAGGTGTCAAATTAGGCTCATACTCACAGCATGTATGAACGAAAGCTAATCACACTGCAAATCTATTTACTGGTCAGTCTCATGGCAAATATGGGACTGTAGGGAATAATTTACACAACTTACCATTCTATTTTCTCATCATATATGAACTAGAAGAAGAAAAAGGAAACACATAATTTGACCATTTCTCTGATATATTGTGAAAGACAGCCAAATTTATTTAATGAGTCGTCTCTATTCTGAAGCTACTTGAGTTTTAACACTTTCTAACCAGAACTTTCACTGCATGGATTTTAGCCCTCAAAAAGCACAAACCTTGTGAACATAGCTTGGAACCCTCTCAGTGATTGTTATAAATATTATTTAGTAAAGCAGTGCAAGCATGTGAAAGACAGACAGCTATGCATTCACCTAGCCACACGCTGTGCTATGTAAATGACTGCAAATCCAAGTATTCTGAAGAGACCTAACTCCGAGTCCTCTTAACAGCTAGAACAGTTACAGCAGAATTTAGGACTAGTGGTTACACACATTTTATTCCACGCTATGTAACCCCAGTAACTCAATGGGCAGCTAGTGATCCATATTAATTACAAGAGAAACCAAATGGATTCTTTCCCCCCTTGCCACCAGGCAGTAAGTGAGTACATTCAGGAGCTACTGCACTGCTTTATGCCAGCAGAGTGGTATCTCATCTGGGCTATATTTACAAACTTTTACCTAGGATACGTGAAATAAAATTACCGTGCAGAAGCAAAAAACAGCCACCTTCTCTGTTTAAAAAAACAAGGTACAGGTCAAAATTTTTCATCTGCACAACAAGCAGTTTTCTAGGTTAGCAGAGAGTAGTAACTTGTGCTGTACAGGTGTAGCATTCCAGACTACAAGGTAGGTACAAAATAAATGGCCATTAATGCACCTGTTGGACACATATTCTGTGGGGCTCTATGAACTCTTCATATTTGGACCATACTGTGGAGCCAAGCCCTCACTTCCAGATGTAACTAGAACTAGCTAGGAAAATATTAGTGTACATTGATGGTTAGCAGTCTGGTCCTCCAAAAACTGAAGCAATAAAACTAACTGGTAAAAGAACAACGAAACGCAGTAAGTGATAAGTGAGCTACTTACAACAATAAGTACAATCACAGATATCGTGTAGTACACAGAATCTCGAAACACTGCCCACTGGGTGAGGCAAACCACCTGAAAAATATCAGACCTTCAGCCATTTAAAAGACAAAACAAAGCAATCACTTAGGTGCATGAGTAGAATTACTTTTAGCAACAATTCAGGAAACAATCCCTATTTTATGCTAAGAGCAAGATATATCAGTCATTTAGATAATGAATCTATAATAACCACCAGTAATAAAAATCATATGGAAACTTCCATTAATGAATTACATTTCTTACTAATGGTATTTTAAGTGGCCATACATTCAATTGCAAAGTATAATTCATTCTACTGCAGCAAATCAATGATTCCCACTTCATTATATTTGTAGATAAATCAGAGTTAATACCTGAAAAATACATGATACACATCTACTGAGTAGATGAAGCAAATCTAATGTTTGTGTCCCAGATTCTTTGATCATCAGCAGCACCAGGAAGGATTAGCAGATGCCACTGATCAGTTGACTGTGAACACAGAATTACACATAAAAAGAGGAACCAGTGTTCTCTATATAATACACATTCAGTGTGCTGAAGCTACAGCTGAACTTTTTTGAAACATTTGCTATTTGTAAAGCATTTGCAAATTCTTTCCAACATTTTTCACAATGCCAGCTCATTTTCAGTTCTGACTAACGTTCTTTTTAATTCATTACTTAACGTATACTCATGGAAATGCCTAAACTGTAAGCAGTTGAACTCCATAAAGACAGTATCTTACTAACCTGTCCTGCAAATATTCCACAGACACCAACAATGCAGAGGATGTTGAAAACCGCTGAACCAACGATGGTTCCTACTCCTACATCTCCATGAGTGATGAACACACCTGCAGAGGGAGTAAAACGTGCATTATTACCTCTGTGATTACATTTTGATTCACAGGCAATTACTTAAGAACATGTTCTACCTGGGAACATGAGGCTTTTTGACAGTTGAACCAAAATATGTTTTGTAATAAATGTTCACTTCTCTGTGAAATATTTTGTGCTTTTAGTCTAACTAGCAGCTGCTTTTAGGCTTAACATCTCCACATCTGTATTTTTATTAAAAATTAGTATTAACTGCTTAGTTCAGCAGTGAGTCCTGTATTTCATTTTGGTTGTTGGTGGTGGTGTAGTAATTCATTCAAACAAGTATAAAAAATCTCCAGTCACATGAGAAGCACAAACAGTATAATAAAGCAAAGAAGCCTTTCTCCTAGATAAGAAGTTTTTTTTGTCTTTTGCTAAAGGAAGCCTTAAAGGCTTACACTGCTTGATTTTTAGTAAGTTGGATGTGAAGTTATAATGTATTCCTTTAGACTGTATTTCCCTAGAAGTTTGTAAAAATGTCAGTCAGGATAGCAGCAGAAAGACTGCTAAGGTCTCAATAAAAGCAGATTTATCAAATTTAAGCACTACTTACTTAAGCACTCCAGTCATGAAACTTGGTGGCACAAGTCTCATGACTGGAATATGGCTATCAGTGGCTACAGGCAGTTCAAAGGGGAAGGAAAGGGTTGCCTCCCATATTAAGAAATAGATACGTTGTGAAGAGCTGTCCTTGAAGAACACCCACAAGCAGTTTGAAAGCTTACAGGTAATAATTAAGAGACCAAGGCAACAAAGGGAACTTTGTGGTTGATGTCTACTACTGGCTGCCTATTGAAGATACCCTACTGACAAAGACTTCTTGCTACAGGTGGCTTTGGGCTCACAAATCCTTCTGCTGAGGGACTTCATCATCCTGACATATGATGGAAAAGTAACATGGTAATCTGGAGGCAAATACAAGAGGCTCCTGGAATGCACTGATTACTTCTACATTAATAGATAGCCCTACCAAAAGAGATGCAATACTGGCAGCAAGCTTGGGCTGCAGTGATGCACCCATGGAATTTGAGATCCTGAAGGATATGGGTCAGGTGAAGAGTGAAGTCAGGGCACTGAACTTTAGGAAAGCAAGACTCCAGCTGCTCAAGGAGTTGGTTAAGATTCTCATGGAAACTACCCTCAGGGATGAGACAGCAGACCAGCTGGCAGATCTTTAAGGGCATTTTTCATAGAGCAGGAGAGCTCTTGATTCTCTGATAGAAGAAATCAGATAAGGAAGGCAAAGGGACCAGCCTAGGACTAAAAGGGACCAGCCTAGGACTAAAAGGAAATTAACAGATAGTAGAAGCAGGAACAGGTATCCTGGGAAGAGTATAGGGACACTGCCCAGTTGTGTAAGGATGGGATCAAGAAGGCCAAGATGAGCCTGCAGTTGAACTTGACAAGAGCTGCAAAGAATAACAGAAAGGCTTCTATAGATACATCTGTCAAAAAAGGAAGGCCAAAGAAAGTGCACACCATCTCCCTCACCCCAACAAGCAAGACTGATACGCTGGTAACAACAGAGGAAGAAAAGGCTGAGATACTCAATAACTTTTTTGCCTCAGTCTGCACCGGTAACCTCTCTTGCCACACCTCCTGAGTGAATGGACCTCAAAGCAGGGCCCTTTCACTGAAAAATAAGATCCAGTTCATGACCACTTGAAGAATCTCAACATATGTAAGCCTATGGGACCTGTCGAGATGCATCTCAGCTGTCTTAGGGAATTGGCTGATGGAGTTGTTGAGCCACTCTCCATGATGTTTGAAAAGTCATGTCTGTCAGGTGAAGCTCCCGGTGACTGCAGTAAGGGTAAGATCCCACTCATTTTAAAAAAGGGTAGAAAGGATGGCCCTGGCATCTGCTGACTTGTCAGCCTTGACTCTGTGCCTAAGAAGATCATGGAATGAATTCTCCTAGAACACACGGAGGACAGGGAAGTGATTTGAGACAGCCAGCAGGGCTTCACCAAGTCTTGCCTGACCAACCTAGTGGCCTTTTATGATGGAGTGACTACATCGATGGACAAGGCAAAAGCTATGGATGTCATCTATTTGGACTTCTGGAAAGTTTTTGACATGGTTCCTCATAATAACCTATTCTAAATTGGAAAGATGTGGATTCCATGGGTGCAATGTTCAATGGGTAATGAATTGGTTACATGGTCACATCCAGAGGGTAGTGATCAATGTCTAGAAGGAGACCAGTGAGGAGTACTGTCCCTCAGGGGTTTTTATTGGGATAAGTACTGTTTAATATCGTCACCAATGACAATGAGATCAAGTGCACCCTCAGCAAGTTTGCAGATGTCAACTGCACCACTCAGCTTGGTGTCAAGACAGAGATGGGATGCCATGCAGAGGGACCAGGACAAACTCAAGAAGTGGATCCATGTGCACTTGGCCTTGCTAAAGTCCAAGGTCCTGCACGTTTGGTTGGGGAAGGCCATAGTATCAGTACAGGGTGAAGGATGAAGATACTGGAAATAGCCCTGCAGAGAAGGACTTATGGGTGTTGATGGTTGTAAAGCTGGACATGACCCAGCAATGTATGCTTACAGCCCAGATAGCCAAAAGTATCCTAGGCTGCAACAAAAGAACACTCCAAACGTGGCCAGCAGGTCAAGGGAGGTGATTTTGCCACTCCACTCTGCTCTGGTGAGACCCCACCTAGAGTACTGTGTCCAGCTCTGCAGTCCTCACCACAGGATACATCAATCTGTTGGTGCAGATTCAGAGAAGGACCACAAAAATGATCATCGGGTTCTCCCATGAAGACAGACTGAGAGAGCTGGAGTTATTCAGCCTGGAGAGGAAAATACTCTGGGGAACCTTACTGCAATATATCAAAGGGTCTACCCTAACAGGACAAGGGGAAATGGTTGTAAACTAAGAGGGTAGATTTAGACTAGATATAAGGAAAACAAATTTGTGGTGAGGGTAGTGAAATGCTGGAACAGGTTGTGCAGAGAGGTGGTAGGTGTCCCATCCATGGAAGCATTCAAAGTCAGGCTGGACAGGGCCTTGATTCAGTGGAAGATGTCCCTGCTCCTTGAAGAGGGGTGGGACTTGATGACCTTTGAAAGCCCCTTCTAACACAAACTGCTGTGTGATTATGCTTCCACAAAACTTGATTTCCCCCTTCAGTATAATCCTGTGTCCTTCCTCTGCTTAATAGGTTCTGCTTTTGCCATTTAGACATCGTCTTTATACCAGTAATCCTTAAAATTTCAGAGATTAGTTCAAATAACTCTAAGTGATGTACACCATATTTTTCTGCCTTTAACGGATCTGACTTATCTATACATTAATTTGCTCTTTTCCCATGTTCTTTGTTCTCCTGCTTCCCTGCTAAAATTAAATTTCCTTTATTTGAAGAAAGAAACCAAAGAAGCAAATACCTTTAATTCTCTCTCAGGGGACTGCAATAAATCTCTTCTTAACTTCCTATGTTCATAATCAGCCATTCCTCTCTGTTTTGAGAGGAAATCCACAGTTTCTGGAGGTATTTTGAGTAGTTAATTATACCATGAACCACAGACTAGCTGACAGCTCCAACTGCTGATTATAAATTGACAGAAGAATGGCAGCACTTTTGGATACCTCTGCTTAACCAGCTGCAGATCTCATAAAAACTGCTGTGTGAGCTCCATACCTATAACAGATGCAAACAGTTCTGGAGTGGAGCTCCCTGCTGCCATGAATGTGGCTCCAGCGACATCTTCACTTAAATGTAGTTTCTGGAAGAAAACCATTGGTAATTTCAACACTGCTACTGTATTTACATTGCACTGTTCTACAGCTGCAAAGATAGAAGCTCCTCATCTTCTGGCCACAGTGCTGTGAAAAGGGTGAACAAACACTGTGACACAAAATTACACACCGCATTTTGAAAAGGCAAATGTACTATGGGCAGGTAAAATGTTTATATCCTAACTCACCAAGGTGTCAGACAAAATTGCCTGCTTACATATAACTCAGTAGTCAGCCGCCACTTACATGTAGCTGACTAAAGCATCTCTGCAAATTCAGAAAGATTGTAAACACCTCAAATTGGTTTTATTAATTTACTTTTGGAACTCTAAACAGAGTAATTCAAGAGTTAAGGTCAATTATTTGGGCTTCTAAAATTTGAAAATCAGAATCCAAAAGAGGAAAGATAACCTCTGTGGGGGAAAAAAAACAGCAGCAGGCATGATTCTGGATTAACTTTACAACTGCATTGATCAAAAGTGAGTTTGCTGACAGAAAAATATTACTGCAGTTAGACAAGGAGTGGCCTATGCACTGTACACACATCTGATTTTATGACCATGTCCCTTAAACTCTAACAGGATATAGGTAACTTATGAATTCTTGGACCAGCAGGAATATGCAAAGCTCTACAAGTGGGCTGCGACAATTTAATACGGCCTGAAGATCTTCTCCTTGAACTATAAAAAAAGCGTTTATGATGAGGCGTTTTCCTGTTTCAGAGTTTCTAGACTCATCTTTAGGACCTTATTTTTCTTTCAAGGATAGAAAAGTAAAGTAATTAATGACAAAATGACCAGTACAGAAACCTTTATTTTTCAGGCCTTGTGCAACATTTTAAGCTGATGAACACAGCATTATACAGAACCTGACAAAACAAATGGAAGCCCTTACTGTATCATTTAATCTACTACCAGCAGGAACTCAAACATAAGTGTGCTGTCTGAATTCAGTAGAACATGAGACAACAGACAAAGATTTTATGAAGGATTAGTGACAACTTAATTGGTACAACCTAACTGGTACAATTAAATATGGTATATAAGGTGCATACTGAAATCAGAACATCTGAAAAGCGGAAAAAAGACACTACTGAGTATTTTACTATCTTTGGCTGCCTCCCTTATTCTTTCTTTTGCTCTTCTATCAAAACACATATGTACACAGCTCTGAGCAACACTGAGGAATTTAATATCTATATCCATAGGAAAATAGACTTTTTAACTAGCTACAGAAGTATTTCAGAAAGTGGTCACTCATTTTTGTAAAAAAGTGAAGCAAATTACCTTTTCATTTTGCCCTCAAAAAGGAATTAAAATCCGGCTTTGTATTTTGTCTTCAGTTTGCCTCTTCTAACACAGTACCTACAAGCCAAGAATAAATCCTATCCTGTCCCAATCAGTGCACTTAACTGGAATCCTACCTGTGATTTTGCCAAGTCTTCTCAAGAATTACATAAAGGAATTACACTTCCTTATTTTTTTACAAGTATGTGTATTGTCATACCATATCAAACCAAAGTATACATTTCTCTCTTGCATTCTCACTTCACTTTACACCAGGGCCGCATATGCTTGCTTTCTCCTTGCTGATACTGTGGTAGATGTGCAGTAACATTTGCATAGCCAACACATTAATCTGTCTATGCACCATCTCTTCTCACAAGTGACTTTTCAAAACTAGAAGTACAGTAATAAACTAAACTTAGCCATATGTCACGCCCATCCCAGCTACATGCTTAAAGTATATTTGATCAAGGTCGGAAAGTTGACAGGAAGGGACTCCAAACATTATGGCACAAAATGTTTAATTCTGTAATACTCTCTAAATAAATTTCCAAAAGAAGAATAAAATTCTTTGACGTACCTCACAGATTTTCTCTAAAGATGGAACAAAGAAGTCATCACACACTATAGCCAAAGCATAGAACATATAAAGAGCCTGTAAAGAAAAAAAAAATTCAGGAAATACTTCAGATTTTTCCTTTGTGTGAAACAAAAAAGAAGGCAATGCTGTATTAATTCAGACTAACAGAAATATTTAGCTTCTTTCTTTTTTTTTTTTTTTTATTCGCTTCCAAATAAAAAACCCTTTGCTGACCTATTTATGGCATAAAACCAGATTCTTGAGTGTAAGATAAATTTTAAAATAAAAACGTTTGCCAGACCCTAAAAAATGAAAGCTACCACAGTTTGACAGAACCAGGTGCCACAACAGACTTTATACAAGGAAAACAATGACTCGGGCTTGCAAAGTTATATAGGCATCATCTAAATTTTAAATTAATTAGTGGTCCAAATAACTAAATAAGTAGTAACACTACACTGATTTACAATACTCAAGTAGCAATCACACCTGGAAATAAGCGGACCCTGACCATGACTCACTGCTCCAAACCTCTGAGGAATTATCTTGGTTCTCCATATGCATCTGATTCTCCCACTGTCTTACATGGCTTTACATGCTGTCCTTATGCAGTGGGCCTAATCCTGCTATCCTGCTGTTGTCCATTAAACAACTCCATTTAACTTCAGTTTCCCTGAGCTGCAAATTGAAAACTGGAGCCATCAGGCCTCACTTGTTTGGTTTGGGGCTTTTTCTGACAATGAGATATAAAACTCCACATGACATTTGCCATATTACTTCAGGGTTGCTATCTTTTTAATTAAAATTCCATCTTTTTGCAGAGAGACACAATAAGAAAGACAGAACACCAAGAATCTTCCACATCTTGGTTGATGTCATCAAAGGAATTCCAAATCCTGTTTACACAAGATGAAACAAATACAAACAAGTACAAGTCTGTGATCCTTGCAGTCTGGGTTTTATATCCAGGAGGATGAATGCATAGGCATGGCAAACTCAGATTTGTATAATTTTCTTAAATCACAGAATCATTTAGGCTGGAAAAGACCCTCAAGATCATCAAGTTGAACCATTAAGCTAGCACGGCAAAGCTCCCCAACAAAGCATGTCCCTAAGATGTTGAGCATTTGCACCTGTACTAGAAGTACCGAAATCAAAGTATTAGAAACATGTTGATGTACACAGAGCTCTATTTAGTAGGGCCAGAAAGATGATGAACAGCTTACAAGACAAATAAATGGAAAAAAAAGATGTAGCACAGTAGATGAAAACTTACAGCAATAATATGAAGCAGAATTCCTCCTTGCTGGCGTTCTTTATTTGTAAATATATCTTCAGGAAATTCATTAATGGCTGAAAAAGAAATATATGTTAATAATATTACAGCACCTATAAACCAAAAGGCTGAAAACCAGCAAAAAATAAAGGCATCTGCAGATAAGTACATGACCAAATATGACTGTATCTTCCAAATATGTTTTAGCTTTACACCTCAGAATCTCTGCTCCTTAGAAAAACCAGAACTGATACTTAAGTGTTATTAATTATCGTTACTTCAGTTACTTAGAAACAACCTTCATTGTACTAAGTTTCACATTCTCAATGCCTTATTTTTACCATCTTCTTGTCTGCCTCCTCTTAATACACCTCCAAACTGACTGGCACAGGCACAAAACAAAATCATCCTCAAAACAAGTATTTCTGGCTTCCAAAGAGTGCCCTTCCTGAAAAATTACACAACAGTTGTAACCTTCCAACAGGTTCTTAAACACAAAATTTATAGGGCTCCAGAGTTTTGCAAACCATTCCACAAAGACTGAAGTGATTCCAAGTACTTTCTCTGGATAGTTGGCTACCTAAATCTGGCAAAAGGAATGAAACAGCCATGATAGGAAAGCGCAAAGATATGAGTTTTGGAATTACTTCAGGGTGACAGTGAAGTTATCTGTGCTCCACAAAAAGGCACCTGTGTGGAAAAAAATATATTCCAAAAGATGGAGACAAAGACAACTAATTCAAAGGTCTGAAAAAGTACCTAAGATTAAAAATACCCAGACGGACAAGATATGCAGGGACAGAGACCTACAAGTGCCTCAGACAGGAGTCTGGGAAGCTTAAGTGGGAAAATATTTTCAGCCACTGGATTCCAAATGCACCAAAGTCACTAAATTATTATTTAGATAGTGAGGTTCCTTTCTACATGGAGTTGCAGATGTTGGTTAATAAGATAAGCTCCAGAATGTTCTTATTAGTTTACCATAACATACTAAAACTTAGGGAAGGAAACAGAGAATATATCATCATCTTTTCCCATATTTAAGTCTGCTGGTTTAAAGAAATTACTAAGAGTCCAATGAAATTGTACTTCTTGCTGTTACAATTTCAATTTAAATGGTATATTTTCACAATATAATTCTGTAAGCCATAACTATGAACACAGAAACCAAAAATTTAAGCTACGGTTGATGTTTTTAGCTACTAAATTCAAACACTCTAAATCAGCCCTACTTTCAGGAAATGTTGCACTGTAACTCCTTGAAGATTTCACTTTTTAGAGTACCTTAAATTTAAGGTACCTGTAATCACCAAACAGACTTGAAAATCTTAGCTGCAGTGAAAGTATAATCTAGTTTCAAAGATCAATGACCTCTTGTCTCCACAGTCTTAAAGTTTTATATAAATACTAAAAACGCCTCCTCTCATCTGTATTGCACACACCTACATACGTAGCATGTGTCTATCTTGACAAAGATGTGAACAACATCTTCAAGCAAAGTTGGAAGATCTCATAGACCTGCCTTTTTATCTTGATACCCACTACCATAATTGGGGTTTTTTTGGGTTTTGTTTTTTTTTTAATTAACACACTGGTAGCAGTCAGTGCTTAAAACCTTATATAGTAATGATTATACCTTCCTTTCAAAAGTCGTTACCCTTTAATGAAATCTATCTCCTCCAACCTCGTATCTGAAAGTCACTCTAGTTTTGCTTAATACTAACCATCTATGAAATATTTGGCATAAAAGTTCATCAGCAACGACTCCCTGCAATTCCCTTACCCACTTCCATTAGACTTTTCAATAAGGCCTGTTCATCCTGCTGTATTCTGAATGGAAGTGATAGCAGCACTTGAAAGACGGAAAAGAGCTTTCCCAACTCAGACAACAAAAGCTGTCTTTAGTCTGTACTAAACTGCGATTTCTTATCCCTTCCAGGTTATTCTGTAATCACCTGGAAAAAGCAAAAGCTATAGCAGATATATATAAATGCATCAGCACAACAGCACAAACCTCAATCATTCACTGAAGTACCGAATACCACTCAAAGGTATGGAGAGTACTTCAGTGTCTGAAGACCATTGTTAACACCAGTGCTTAGCAGGACTAGCTTCACAAAAGGGTTGCTGCAGAACTCCACAGTCCTCAAGGGCTGTGATCTGCACTACAGAAGGATTTTTGACCTTATGAAACAGTCTGAAGAAATAGCATTGATATACAAGCTCAAAAAACACTGTAAATGAAAGACATTTGTGTGGGGAGCTAAATAAATTCAAGTACTTCAAAATATGTGAACATCTTCCTTTGTTTTGTTTTCATTGACTCCAGACCCAAACGAGGAAAAGGAAATATAAATACGGTGGGAGAAACTTGGTTGCTTCATAGTTTTGAGACACTGCATATTTAGAACTTTCTTATTCTTTTAATGGGAGACAATGCAGGATAAACCACAAGCTACTGGCCAAGATACAGCAATCTGCTATGCTTTTATCTACAGATAAAGCTTTTAAGATGCCAGCAGAAGCTTATGTACATACAATAGTCCAGCAGGTTCCCTGCAGTAATATACTGCTATATATAGTAGTATAGTAATGCATAATATAGTAGAATACAGTAATATCATTCCCCTGTGTAGCAGTCGGGAAGGAATACCCTTCTAGCGTGATATTGAAATTGAAAAACCTCTTGTCAGCTACACTAGCTGCCAAAAGCAAAATTTCTCAGAGGAGTTATTCCCTACAGCATAAAATAAAATATGGCAAAAATTTAATCAGCGCTCAATGCATATGGTTTAAAATAAATTCTGTCCATGAACAATCACTATTAACTGGAATGATTAATCAACTACAATCATTAAAGAGACACCTTCTTTGGGAGAAAAGGCCCAGAGCTACAGATGCTGGCATCTTACACAAGCTTGCTCTTGCATCACCAGCTAGAATACCATGCCCGCATGGATGTACTCAGGGCATGTATATTATTTTTCTTATTACATCCCATTTGCTTTCTGTCCCCTCCATTAGAGCTGTGGCTGTAAGCAGCACATAAGGACAGCAGAGAACTAATCCCTGGCCTGAATTTCTAGCAACAGCGTTACCCTACACTTGAGGTACATCCTTCCACAATCTTGCGCAAAGGTTTGCAGCTCCCATCACAGGTGCCTGCACCAGGAGCACCATGTCCTTTATTGCAGAATGATTATGTCCCCAGCAGAACACGTGCCATCTGGGAAACCACTATCTATGTGATAATCTCATTCAGGTGGACTGGAAAACACTTCACATTATAACATTAAAAAGTATTAAGTTAGTACAAACTGAAGTCTCAAGAAGCAACTTTCTAATTAAACTTTATTAACCTTGAATAAGTAAACAAGATATCAGAAGACCAGAATATATGAATGGTAGGAGCTACAAGATATGAGCCCAAGTATCTGGTCAGCAAGCAATGGCAAACCAGCTTCACTACAAAACACCTTGCTTAATATATAGCCTGGTGATACTGTATTTATAATATCTTGCAATAAATACCTGCTTGCCTCACAGAGGTAATTTTAAAGTAATACAAAGACAGTTCTCCTAAAGATAGCAGCATTCCTCTCTACACAGGGCTCATGGCAAGCAACTGTTCCTGCATAGTGACATTACAAAACCTGTAAAAGTCAGGGAAATAAAGCCAGGCTCTGAAACTCAGAAATTAAGGTTTATTTCTTAATGAAGCAGCCACCAGTCAGCAAGTTCCAAGATGGTCTGAAGTTCATCAGTATAAGCATTTGCTGTCTTTATTACCCTGATAACCACTGGCTTTGTAGAATTGTAATCTATAAATTCTGTATACGTTATCTACATGCACCATTCTTCATTTAATAGTTGTATCATGGTTATAGCACTTCAAAGGGTTGTTCTGCTTACCTATTGCTATGATAACCTGGTTGCTCAGCTCAGGAAAAGGTTCATTTGCTTGGCTCCTATCTTAGGCCTGGGAATTGAGATCATGCAAAAGAGGGTCAACAGTATTACCTCATCTGTATGAGCTGATGGAGGGGACATGACATTACCATGGAGTTTGAGAAAGCAAAGTCTGCCCTCACAGTACAATCTAATGCATGTGCACACACCAGGGCACCACTCTGATTCATAGAGTTATCTGGTAGCCCGAATGGGAGCTATACCTCCTCAGCTTCTACTCAAAAGAGAACAGGTGGGAAAAAGACAGGAAATGAAAAGCAGTACATCTAACAGGGGTAACCTTTGCCAGAAAAAGGAGGGGAACACACACCAATCATCTTAAAATCAACTAGAAATACAGAAACATTTATCCTGCTGGTACCTTTGCAATAACAATGGCTCCTTCAGCTCATCTTATGAAGTTTCATTGAGGAGAAGAAAGTTAAGTCTATAATGAAACTGTCATCGTTCTTCAGCTTGTTCCTTCTCCTGTCTTGAAATGAGTGGGGAAACAAAAGCAGCTTATGCAGCCATGACTTGGAAGTGACAACACTACCTTTTTCTCTGAGTCATGGAAAACAAAAAATCCTTGATTATGCCATGAGAGAACAGATGATTCACCTTTGATAAAAAGCTCTGTCTGAGCTGTTTGTGGCTGAAGAGCTACACATGGCAAGCAAACCGCATGTCTCAGAATAGAATACAACACAACAGCAGCTGCAGTTTAAGCTGTCTGCATGAGGTAGTAATCTGTTATGCAGCAGCTGAGGTAACCCAGTCATGCCAGTGACACCTGGCCAGACTTCAGCTGTTACCATATGCCTTGTCCATACTGTGACAGGTAGCCTGACAACCAAGTTGAGTTTCCAAACCTCCTAATCCTGACAAAACATCTCGATGACTACGTGGATATGTGGTTTTATAACCTGCCTTGACCTGTGATTTCCTCCCATTATCTGCAGTTGATTTACTCACAGCAACAAGAAAGATGCCAGCTCTTAATACCTGCTAAGCATTCAAGCCTGTTACAACTCTCAAATTTCTCCTCATAAAGAGAAGGAAGCTGTAGCTGTTCGAAAGGACATACAAAATTGGCTCCATTCTGCCTCTGCAGGAAGGGGTTTAGTCAAACAATACACACAGAAGTCAACATTTTTCATGCCTGCATCTTGTTCCTCTGCAAGTCATTAGACTTCCTCAGAGCAGAGATATAGGGGGAAGGACAGATGGGAGTCAGAATTACATACTTCCATTTTTATCCCCTCTATAATATTCACAATCCAGTTTGAATACTCCAAAATTGTGTCACTTAAGTAGTACAAGTAGCTTTAGGCACTGCTGCTTATGTGCAATTCCCTTTTCATATTGTAGATTCTCATCTTCCCAAAGGCCTGGTTTTGCACTCATGCACATGTATTTGTGTCTCAGTGAAGCAAACATCCTCAATGTTCACAAATGAGCTTCTTTATATTGTCAAGCAAATGCATGCAATACCTGGCGTCTGCAGTGAGATGTCAACAGTTCATGCTTCAAGAATTGAAATGGTAACAGCCTTCACTGCAACTTGCACTGCTTTATAATTTTGTACTAATACAATCTGCTAGTGGAAGTCAGAAAAACCACCATTTTTTCCAACCGTGTCTCCTTGAATGCAGGGATTGTATACAAACCAAGTTGCAAGGAAAAGGATAAGTAAACCACCCTTGCTTTCAAAACATATGTGCCCTTTGCATTCAGTGTTTTTAATAAACAATGCACTGGAAAGATTTTTACAGAATGATTAGCCACTTAAAAAGCATCCTGATAGCAATGGAAGAAATTCTTCCCATATACACTTTACCACCAATATCAAAAGTGTCAGACTCTAGTCACATTTCATATATTCAGCTCATGTGCTGAAGTGGCAACAGTCTCGGCAATGGTTGTGGTGAGCTCAGTACAGCCAAAGAGACCTGCAGTCAGCCCTAGGAACTGGCATAAAACATTCATCTGATCCTCCCACATAACCTGCACACTGTCAGTGCTGCAACAGCAATTGTGTATTTCAGAAAATACAAGCAGAGTTCCTTTTGCTCCTTGCCAAGTACTGACTCCAGTTATGCACTCCAGTGCTAACACTGGAAACGAAGTCAACTGCATGACCATATTACCACAGTGAAACTAGCTTAGTCATATGGAAAATGTGTTCTATGAAAATCATCCTTATTAATACTACTTCCCAAATTACATGTAAAAAAATTATCAGTCATTAGAACATCACAGATGTGCCATAGTATGTGAAAGCTGGGTTGTTTGTTTTGTTTTTTCCCCAGAATTACACAAAGCCTAAGTTTTGGGTTTTTTTTCAATCATAGATAGTGTTATTTTAAAATTGGAGATATATAACACCACAAGCCTATGTGCCCTTAATTCTGAACTGCCATGCAGTTAAAAGCACATGCTTTAATACATGAAAACCAGTAACTTAAAAAAAAAAAAAAAGTTGCAATGCACACAGAACAAAAAAACAATTAAATTATAGTGATTAAAAAAAATAAACACCAAGCTTTAAGCTCCCATTACAACAGTCATTTTCAGTTTTCTGTAGCAGGATGACATGTGAATTCTCCCTCAACTACTCAGTTCGGCTTCTGCTGGATGTGAATCTAGGCACAGCACCAGTATTAAGGCAAATCAGAAGTGGCCAATTCAAATAAACTCACATCTTTACTTGAAAAATTCTGCAAGGAAATTCTTTTAGAGATAACTCTTTAGTAAACTAGATTAATGGGTTATACCACCTGGACAGCAACAGAACATCCAAACAAGTGCAATGAAATACCAGGGAACTCTTGAGAGACATTTGTGCATTAGCGTAACACTGTGTGATGCCAAAGATCCAGCCTGCCATTTGCCACCAAAATACCATGTGGCAGGAAGTAGAGGAACCATCCTTCTCCATGGTCCTCACCTCACCAACGGCTGAATTATGAGCACATTTTATCACTGTGGTATGTTAATTCAATTTGCATTGCTGAACCAAAAGAGGACTGCCAAATGCGATTACCTATGCAATGGTAAGTGGCAGCTTATGTAGCGAGTAACTGACTCAATTATTAAATTCATTAATATGTGAAATAGATTTCAGAACTCTTCTTCTGTCACTATGAAATTATTAAAATATCTACACAAGACTGAACTAGCTACAAAGTAACACTACTATCTTATTAAACACTGGAGGTACACTTAGTACCCTTTTTATTAAAAGTATTTGCACTCATTTAAGGCAATGTCAAACAGTCTAATAAAAGTACATTTACAATTACCTGCCAATGAAAAGAAAATAGAAAGGCGTGATGAGCTCTACCAATCTGGGGAGTCAGTGCCAATACATGGATGCTCAAATACTGCAACATGAGGATGCAGTGGTGTATTAGAAAGCAGCATTTAATGTGTACTGGACTTTGTGTTAATGGTTTTGACATCCTAAAGAAAACTCTAAAAGGATTCCAAGTTTGGGGATCACGGATTTTTTCTCCCTGGCCTCCAGTTGTTATATTCTCTGGAAACTGCCCCTAAAGAGCCAAGTGATCAAGAACTTAATCTCATTGTAAGTCTTTTCTTTCTGTCAATTGTTATATCACATTATCTTTTCATATGAATAGCTCTTTCCTGGTGCCTTCATACAGCTGTTATCTCAGCTTTATTACTGCACAGCAGCAGTTCATAGAAGACAGCTGGGACCTCCCTGAAACACCTCCAGGATGATCCAGGTTTTTAGATCAAACTGGGAACTCTACTCAAATTAACTAAGTATGAGGATGTGAACACTTCTAAATCACTGCTGAACAGCAGTGAAAAATCACCAACACTTACTTTTATTCCAGTTTAAGAACAATTTCTATTAAAATATTTTAATTTGGTGTAGTGCAGTGCCCTAAATCTGACTCCATTTCACAGCTCTCCAGAGCTTGTTATGAAATAAGCTGCTGGTCTCAGTGACCAGCCATAGAACTTCTGAACTCTTCTGTCATCTTCCCTGATTCAGGTACCGATACACCATAAAGCACATGTGTATTCTTCTAAACTCCAGCCAAGGACATCAACCTTTTTCTTTTAGATCTCGGATTCCTAAACAAGGATATTACAACTTTTTCCACCTTTTCCCCCTTTTCACTTATCATCTCATACCACCTTAGCTGCTTTTACACTGCTCTGAGCCAGGGATGTCAAAGCAGTTCACACATTAGCAAGGTCCAGCACAGATCCAGCTATTTCAGACATGTCATTTCCCAGCTTATGGTTTATCCTCCACTCAGGACTGAACAACCATGAAATAAAGAGGTTTAAGCTGCACCACCTTAGGCACAGCCAGCAGTATTGTGTCTCCCACACGGTTTAGTGCTAACTCAACACAGTTAGGCTAACAGTTGGACTGGATGGTCTTAAGGGTCTCCTCCAACCAAAACAAATTTATGATCCTACTATGAAGAAAATTAATTCTATCCTAGTCCAAAGCAGCACAACAACATCCGAAGAGCTCGTTTGGCAGCCATTGCCCATTTTAAAACTGGGATGCATTATTATTTCAAATGGATATAGATGGAGCGGCATCAAGCAACAGTTTTCTTTAGAAAACATCACTGATACTGTTTAGTGAACATTTAAGTTTGCAAACCAACTATAAAAGTATATTTCTACACACCAAGTACTTTCTTCCTAGCCTTTTCCAGTGAATAATAATATAGGGTGTTACTACCTCCTTATACCTGCTGGAGACAGACCTCAAATAACACAGAGTGCAAGGTTGTTTCCTGTCTGCCACATCCTTAAAAGTGACTATGACATTCAAACTGCAGAATAAGTGGCAAAATTTGACTTTACCTAAATCAGACCACAGTCTGAATTACTGGTAGGTAAAAAATCTACCAAGTTACTTGAGAACTGAACAGATTACATGTAAAAGGAAGAGAAGGAACAATCAAGCTACTGCAAGAGCAGCTGTCTTTAAGGATAGAAGTGTGTGTTGGTTTGAGCTAATTGGAGAATTTGAGTGAGAAATTAGACTATTGGCTGAGAGAGAGTTAAACAATACAGTGTCACTTCACCCAGTTTCACTGAGACAGAGAAAAAAAAAAATCTAGATAGCCAGTGTGCTTGCAGAGGGTCAGTCTGGCTTGGGTCTATGCTGGCTCCAGCAGCTTTTTCCTTTGTCTCTTGGTCTTGCTGGCTGAATTCAGAGAAAAATCACTAAACCTACTAACCTTTTCTCCTACCACTAAATCTCTCTGATCTTCGGCTTATCTGCAGCATCAAGAGGTGGTGAGATAAAGCTGGTGGAAGGGGGGAAAGGTGGTAGGGGGGTTTGGTTACCCTCTTCTGGGGATTTGGGTCTCCGGGAGGGGTGTGGTGTGTTTATTACCTTTTTTACTGTATATTTCTGTAAATATCTGTTATATCTTGTAAATATTTGCTTGTATATTTGCATTGCTGTAAATATAAAGCTTCATTTATTAACTTCCAGTGTGTTTTTCTGAGTTTTAGCCGGGGTTTAAAAAGGTGGGGGGGCAGGTCACTGCAAACCCACTACAAAGTGCACTTCAAATGAAGCTGTGCTATGGTGTCTTCAGCACACTTAATACCTAATAAGAGGTTTTTGAATGCCTTCTACTGCAGCAAAAGCTGCACTGTGGCTCAGCTGTCTCAGTATACATCATTCTTTTTCCCAAAATACATGGACAAGGAAACAAAATTCAGTATTTAAAATACATGTATTTTTACTTCTTTTTCTGACACTAAATCTAAGTAAGGATTTTAATCACCCAGGAAAATTGTGCTGGTCTCCAAGGTAAAAGACCACAAAAACACCTTACACCAAGTTCCAAGGAGATTAGATAAACTGGGTTTCTAAAAATGAACGGGCTAGGTAGCAGAACCACAGCAGACTTTAAGTCACGTCTACAGAGATCACAGAAAAGGCAAAAAAATAAAGTATGGATATTCTTTGAACTTTACTCCAAAGTCTTTGTTTCTGGATATGGAAGAAAAGTGCTGGAAGGCAGCAGTAAAAACATCTACTCAAACATTTATTCCATGTCCTGACATCTCAGGATTATTTCCAGCAGTGGGTTCCTTGTTCTTTATCTAAAATGTTCTATCAGTCAAGAGGGAACAGGTAAAATACAAGGACACAATAATAAAGGAGAGGAAGGCACTTAAGGCTGTTCATTAGGGTGACCTTTATGGGGCCAGAATTCCCAAGAGGGTTCAGTATAGGAAAGAAGGTATTCAGCTCACCATGGACCTCATGCTCAGCCTCTATAAAATCAGGCTGTTGATGCTGCAAACTGAGATCACCTGATTCATTCTCTAAAATTTTATTTTATTTTGGATGATAAAACAATTCTTTAAAATTCAGCTAAGTAGCACATATTAAGCTTGGAAAAAAAAAAACAAAACCAAACCCTAGTGTTAAAACACACTAGATCTATAATGAAGTCAAGTTTTGCTGTTGAGTATTTACAGTAGTATTTTGGTCCATGTACCTCTTGGTATTTTGAAAAAAATATTTTTCATGTGCAGAATAGTTTCTCTTTGTAAGTCATGCTCATGTGGTGTAGTCAGTTCTCACCATTTCATTGTAAACCACGTAATACTTGGGTTTTTTCACTTTTCTTGAAACCATGATCCTAGAATCATGCAATTATGTAAGAACATTTCCCTAAAAAAAAATTTTTTTAAAAAATCCACTTCTAGCCTGTGTTTGTGGAAAGAGGCCCAAGCCCAAAAATGTAGAAGACAAATTCCAAAAGACAAAAAAAAAAAAAAAGACCAAGCTTCTTATTCACCTTTGAAGCAAACATCATCATTTTGGGCCAGGTTTACATTTTGAGCACAGAGAATTGCTGACATTATTTCTTAGTTCCTAGGGTTTAGCTCCAGGTCAGAAACACACACTTCCACCATATAGTTTCTGCCCAACGATATAAAATTTTGCCAACGTGTTTCTTATACCATAGGCTAAAGTCTACTTCATCCTTTCCACACAAGGAATAAAATCATAGAATGGTTTAGGTTGGAAGAGACCTTAAAGATCA
>VWZI01021747.1:9427-22089 GCA_013396835.1 Psilopogon haemacephalus
GAGTGCGATATCCCGTGGGGCAAGGAGATCCTAGTGCTCTCCTCGCCGGTTCTTTTGGGCTTCGGTCAGCAGAAAAGACACGAATATCGCTTAAACGTCAGGTATAAACGTTTATCAACCAGGACTGGGGAAAACAGAGAGGTTACATGCAACACAAATCCCGATCGCGCCTATGAGCATCCGCCGGAGCGCGAGGCAAAGGCGGGGGAAACACACTCCTTCCCAAACCGAGGGGGAAGACCGCAGAAGGAGGGAAACCGATTTAAGGAAAATAAAAGAGGAATCAGAAAGAGGGAGAGAAACTGGGAAAGAGAGAGAGAGGTCAGCCTTGCCCCATGTAGTAAAGCTGCCGTGCCTCGCTGCCCATTGCTGCGCACGTGGCTGGGGCTTCTCCCAGCTGCTGCACGGATGGCGGTGGACGAGGAGAGCAGGAAGAAGAGCGCGGAAAATGGCTGCTGACCCGTTTAAGTACCCTGCGGGGCATACGAAACTGTCCATCAGGCGTCCAACATTTCCTGGCCGGCCAATTGATTCAAGGTTCGACATATATGGGCATCCCGAGGTCCCCCGCCCTGGGTCCCGGGGCCACCTGGGATGCCCCACCCTTCACCCCCTACCAAACCTTTTAACAGTAGAGGGAGAAGAGAGCCCAGGAATCGGATCAATTCTAGGATGCTCCGTCATTCTATGCCGGGACATACCTGTTAATGTAATTTCTAAATGACAAATATTTCTATTTTAATTTTAACTGAACATGTCAAAGAAATTATATTTATCTTTCATTGTCACACCTCCCGAAAATACTTTACTGGAACACAACCCAATGACATACCAATTTTATAGACCTAATATGTAGAGAATAGTGCCAACTTGGTAATACAGTATTATGCCTATCTCAACTGATCAGAAATTTACTATTAAGGGTGCCATTTTGCCTATGATCCCAGTGAACAGGAAACCACAATCCTATATTAATTTTACAGACACAAATTGAAAGAGTCAAACATCTTTATTGTAGTGCAGCTGCCATTAAAACTGAGATAGAAAACAGAAATGAAAGTATCTTCAAATCACATCCATAATGGCATCCCACAACTGCATCCTGATTGTATTGTTAATTAATTCTCTAAATAAACAATAAGCCAAAGAGACAATTTATAAATTGTATTTGTCATTTAATTAGTAAATTAATTTCTTATCTCAAACATTTCTCCATTAATGAGTAGGTAATGAAGGCCGAGATCAACTGGAATTGTTAGAAAGAAGGAACTATTTCATTCGTCTAGTCAACAGTTTCTATCAGTGGCCTGTGAGTTGTCTACTGCCTGTTTATTTATGCTTTGCCATTATAAACCACAATGTGGGAATAAATTTTTGAAACTGAGTTAATGTTATCATTCACTAGATTAATTTCATAATTATCCTTGTCTTCAGTTTCACTTAATTATACTCAGCTTTTGTACTGTCATGTCAGTTGAATGTACAAATGTTCTTGGACCAGACCCTCTGTATAAATTAAGGAGTTTTGGAAGCAACTTGTTACAAGATGCTCTGTACTGAGCATATATGGAAATGAACTAAAAATAGAAACTTCTAGCTTGAGATACTGCAAATCTTAAATGATTCTGCAGTTTTGTACAGACTTCTTTAAATACAAGCAAGTTGCTAAAGGACACTCTAAAAGAGTTAGATTGTCCAGTAACTTAAATTCTACAAACGCCTCTTTCATACCAGAATCATGAATATTTTTGTGATTTCATGATTCTCAACCTTTACCTTGTAATTTTTTTTTTCCTTCCAGAGAACTCAGTTTGTTTTAAACTTCTTTTAAAATAAGCTTTCTGGGGAAAGAAATGAGAGCAGCTTCCCCATTTATGGAATCACAAAACACTCTACTAGGAAATGAGCAATTTTCTCCACAGATTGAAATAATGTAAATTTCCTTCAGCAGAAGCTTTTCTTAGTCACAAGAGGAGACAGATCTAGACAAATCTTTGTTGAGATTTTGCCAGAGCATAGGTTTTAAGAGTTTCAAACTTGCTTGGAAGAACATATATTTTATTTAAGTATCACTTCAAGGGTCTAAGTATTTCTGGATGCTGTTCTGATTTGCTTTCCACTCCTGTGAAGTAAGAATGGTAGCACTTCCCCATTTCACTACATGTCTGAAATATTGTGGAGCAATGGTAGATAAATAGTGCATCCCTTCTCCTATGCATATGAGGTAGAATTTATATAAAAAATCTTATTTTTCATATGTAAGATATCTAAATAATATTTATTTTTCTTCTGATGGTTTTAAAACTCTCTAAATCAAATAATATTTTGGTCCTAACAATATTGTCTAGGAACACATAGTTGAGAAGAACCTGCAGCTTCTGACTAGTTGACATTGAAATTTTGTTTATCCAACTATGACTCATAGCCTAAAAAAACCAAACCAAACCAAAACAAAACAAAAAAAAATATTACACTGTGAAAGAAGACATGATGATCATAGAATCATAGAATCATAGAATGGTCTAGGTTGGAAGAGACCTCAAAGATCATCCAGTTCCAACCCCCTGCCACAGGCAGGGACACCTCCCACTAGATCAGGACGCTCAAGACCTCATCCAGCCTGGCCTTGAACACATCCAGAGAGGGAGCAGACACAACCTCCCTGGGCAACTTGTTCCAGTGCCTCACCACCCTCACTGTGAAGAATTTCTTCCTAACATCCCGTTCAAATCTCCCCTCCGCCAATTTGAACCCATTCCCTCTTGTCCTGTCATTATGAGACCTTGTGAACAGCCCCTCCCCAGCCCTCCTGTAGGCCCCCCTCAGATACTGGTAGGCTGCTATAAGGTCTCCCCGAAGCCTTCTCTTCTCCAGGCTGAAAAGCCCCAACTCTCTCAGCCTGTCCTCATAGCAGAGGTGCTCCAGCCCTCTGATCATCTTCGTGGCCCTCCTCTGGACTCTCTCCAACAGTTCCATGTCCTTCTTGTGCTGGGGGCTCCAGAACTGCACACAGTACTCTAGGTGGGGTCTGACAAGAGCAGAGTAAAGGGGGAGAATCACCTCCCTTGCCCTGCTGGTAATGCCTCTCTTAATGCAGCCCAGGACACGGTTGGCTGTCTGAGCCGCGTGTGCACACTGCAGGCTCATGTTGAGCTTCTCATCCACCCAGACCCCCAGGTCCTTTTCCTCAGAGCTGCTCTCCAGCCACTCACCATCCAGCCTGGATTTGTGCTTGGGATTGCACCGACCCAGGTGCAGGACCTTACACTTGGCCTTGTTAAATTTCATTAGGTTAGCCTGGGCCCACCTCTCCAGTCTCTCCAGCTCCCTCTGGATGGCATCCCTGCCCTCCAGCAAGTCAACTGTGCCACACAGCTTGGTGTCATCTGCGCCACACAGCTTGGTGTCATCTGCAAACTTGCTGAGTGTGCACTCGATTCCTCTGTCCATGTCGCTGACAAAGATGTTAAACAGCACTGGTCCCAGCACTGACCCTTGAGGGACACCACTTGTTGATGATCAATCATTCAAAAATGTGAGAAGGAATATGTAATATTTTTAAGAGAGACTCATGGCCGACTTAGATTAATTCATTGCTTCTATTTCAATAATAATGAATGTTCAAAGTCTGGTGCTGTGGCTGTTGTGTTATTCTACAACAAAATCTTTCACTTATAAGAGAAGGATCATGATGAGCTATTCTTTAGCATATATTGACAAAGTCAAGGATTCCTGCTCTAAAAAGTCAACATTGCCTTAAGAATAAAAGCTTCAGCTAGATGATACTCAAGTCTAAGAGAAAAATAAATATTTACAACCCTAAGGCAATCAGACAAAATGTAACACTGCACATCAGATTGATTGTCCCAGTTCTACACACATACAGAATACTTTTAAAAAATGCTGTAAGTCAATCTGTATTAATGTTTTAAATTTTATGAATAACTGAGATTTGAAATACATTCATTTCTACACATACACGCAGATACTTTCAGAGAATATTAAAGGAGTCCTGCAGCAGAAGGCAAGAAAATCTGAGGTATTGTGCTGGTTTGAAATAATTGGAGGATTTGAGTGAGAAAATTAGATTATAGGCTGAGATATGAAAATAGATGATGCTACTCCACTCACAGCTTTACTGAAAAAGAAAAAAAAATGTTTTAAGAGTTGTAACCCAAATATAGATAAGTCAGATTGCTCCAGACCTCTCTGGGCTGTGGCTGTTTTCTTGCACGGCTCCTTTGTCCCTGCCTTTTGTAGCTAATTCTCAATAATTCCACTAACTTCTTTTCCTACTGCTGATCTCCCTGGCCGATCTACCTCTGCCTATCTGCTGCATCAACAGACAGTGAGATAAGATTGGGGAAGGGGGGGAAGGTGGTAGGAGTGGTTAGAAAACCCCTCTTAGGGTTTTTGATCTCTGGGAGGGGTGTGGTGTTTCTGTATTACCTTTTCATTGTATATATCTGTAAATATCTGTTATACAGTGTAAATATCTGCTTGTATATTGAGCATTGCTGTAAATATAAAGCTTCATTTACCAACTTCCAGCTGTCTGAGTCATAGCCTGGGTTATATCAAAGGCTGTGGGTGCAGGTAACTGCTAAACCACTACAAGTATGTGTTTAGATCTGCCTTTTAGTTGTTTTATAATTCTGCTTAGATATGATCTTACAAAATACAGCTTCTGAGAGGCAAGTTTTCTCCTCTATCATCCCTAAATAAAAGCTGGAGGGATGGTCAACAGTCAAACCTGGCACAAGAGACTTCTAATGTTTTCAGTTATTATATCCTTGCATTATTATGACAGAATCATGCAGTGGAAATTCCAACCAAACTATTATTTAATTTTAGAGTTTTGATTTGGGTTTTTGGTGTGGGTTTTTTTTTGGGGGGGAGGGGGTGCTGTTTGGTTTATTTATTTGCTTGTTTGTTTGTGAGGTGTGTTTGTTTGTTTGTGGGTTGGGGGGGGGTTGCTTTTTGTTTGTTTTCTCCTGCTCAGCAGACCAGACAGCCTGGTTGGAGTCTGCTACAGGCCACCCAAACAGGAAGAAGAGGTTGATTTATTATACTTTAAGCAGCTGGAGACTGCCTCAGGATCACTTGCCCTCAATCTTGTGGGTGACTTCAACTTGCTAGACATCTGCTGGGAATTTAACACTGCAGAGAAGAAGCAGACTAGAAAGTTCCTAGAGTGTACCATGTATAGGTTCTTAACCTAGCTGTTACATGAGCCTACCAGGAGTGCATCACTGCTCAACCTGTTGTTCACAAATAGAGAAGGACTGGTGGGAGATGTGGTACTTGGAGACTGCCTGGAGTTCAGTGACCATGAAAAGACACAATTTTCAATATATTGTGAAACCAGGAGGAGCATCAACAAAACCTCCTGTGTTGGTTTGAGCTAATTGGAGAATCTGAGTGAGAAATTAGACTATTGCCTGAGAGAGAGTTAAACATACCGTGTCACTTCACCCAGTTTCACTGAGACAGAGAAAAGAAGGTTGTTTTGGGAAATGTTCCCAAAACATCCAGATAAGCCAGTCTGCTTGAAGAGGCCAGTCTGGCTTGGGTGCTTGCTGGCTCTGGCAGCTTCTTTCCTTTGTCTCTCTGCCTTTGAACTAATTCAGAGTTTAAATCACTAAAACGACNCTTCCAGTGTGTTTTTCTGAGTTTTAGCCAGGGTTTCAGAAGGTGGGGGGGGCAGGTCACACTTAGAAGTTAGACTGGCCACTTCTGTAAAGGGCAACAAAAGATGTTTTTAGAAATATATTAAAGGCAAAAGAACAACAAGGACAGCATCCACTCTTTACTGGATACGCGGGGGAATATAACAATAAAAGATGAGGAAAAGGCAGAGGTACTCAACACCTTCTTCACCTCAATCTTCAATAATGGGACAGGTTGTCTTCAGGACAACTGGCCTCCCAAACAGGCAGATGGAGCCAGGGACCAGCATTGTCCCCCTGTAATCCAAGAGGAAGCAGTAATAAGGGACCTACTGAGGCACTTGGATCCTCACAAGTCCCTGAGACCAGATGGGATCCATCCTAGAGTGTTGAGAGAGCTGACAGATGAGCTGGCCAAGCCACTCTCTATCATCTATCAACAATCCTGGCTCTCTGGAGAGGTTCCTGAAAACTGGAAGCTGGCCAGTGTGGTACCCATCCACAATGAAGGCTAGAAGGAGGAACCAGGAAATTGAAGACCTGTCAGTCTGACCTCAGTGCCAGGCAAGGTTATGCAACAGGTCATCTTGAGTGCAATCACACAGCACCTACAGGATGGCCAAGCGTATTGGGTTGAGGCTAGCTGCCCCCAGCCCGAGCCCAAAAGCCCAATAAAGACTCAAAACGATTTGGAAGTAAAAAGGGTAAACTTTAACAACAAGTAGGAGGGAAAGCGATTTTTTACAAAAGGTAGGAGAAAGGGAAACAAGCTTTGGGATATGGGGAATAAGGGAAAAAGGTACAGAGACCAGGGAGAAGGGGGAAAAGGAAAAAAAAATGCAACCGCTGCAGGCAGCTGAAGTTCAATTTGCTTTGGAAAAGCAGGATGCAGGAATCCTACTGCGAAAAGTCTCAGTCCCAGTCTCAGCAGACAATAAGGGTGCTCTAACACGCGGCGGCAGGGAGACACGTGCTCTAGCAGCACAAAGCATGAGCAGGTGCTCGACCAGCCAGCACGAGGAGAAGAGGAGAAGGAAGAAGAAGAGAGGGGGGGACTGGGTTCCCCCTCTTATAGTCCAAAATCCTATCAGGAAGTGGGAGTGTCTAACCATGTAACCTGGGAAAAGGGTGAAACCATTCCTTGGGAAAAGACAGGGGGTCCAAGGGAGCTTAAACTTTCACACCAAGGGATCAAGCCCAGCCAGCGTGGGTTTAGGAAGGGCAGGTCCTGCCTGACCAACATGATCACCTTTTACAATCAGGTTACCTGCCTGGTGAATGTGGGGAAGGCTGTGGATGTAGTCTACCTGGACTTCAGCAAGGCCTTTGACACTGTTTGCCACAACAAGATCCTGGCAAAAATGGCAGCTCATGGCTTGGACAGATTCATTTTGAAATGGGTCAAGAACTGGTTGGAGGGCCGGGTTCAGAGAGTGGTGATGTATGGTGCCACATCCAGTTGGCAACCAGTCACTAGTGGTGTGCCCCAGGGATCAGTGCTGGCCCCAATCCTGTTCAGTATCTTTACTGATGACCTGGACAAGGGAATTGAGTCTATCATCAGTATATTTGCAGATGACACCAAGTTAGGAGCAGGTGTCGATGTGTTGGAGGATAGGAGAGCCCTGCAGAGGGACCTTGACAGCCTGGATGGTGGGCAGAGGCCAATGGGATGAGACTTAACAAGGCTAAGTGTAGGGTTCTACACTTTGGTCACTGCAACTCCAGGCAGTGGTACAGGCTGGGGACAGAGTGGCTGGAGAGCAGCCAGGCAGAGAGGGACCTGGGGGTGCTGGTAGATAGTAGGCTGAACATGAGTCATCAGTGTGCCCAGGTGGCCAGGAGAGCCAATGGCATCCTGACTTGTATCAGAAATAGTGTGACCATCAAGACAAGGGAGGTTATCCTTCCCCTGTACTTGGCACTAGCCAGGCCACACCCAGAGTACTATGTCCAGTTCTGGTGCCCTCAATGCAAGAGAGATATTCAGGTACTGGAACATGTCCAGAGAAGGGCGATGAAGCACATGAGGGGCCTGGAACACAAGTCCTATGAGGAGAGGCTGAAGGAGCTAAGGTTGTCTAGCCTGGGGAAGGCAAGGCTTAGGAGTGACCTCATTGCTGTCTACATCTACCTAAAGGGAGGTTGTAGCCAGGTGGTGGGTGGTCTCTTCTCTCAGGCAGCCAGCAAGAGTACAAGGGGACACAGTCTCAAGTTGTGTTGGGGGAGGTACAGGCTGGATATTAAGAAGTTCTCCACAGAGAGAGTGACTTGCCATTGGAATGGGCTGCTGTTCTGTTCTGTTCTGTTCTGTTCTGTTCTATTCTATTCTATTCTATTCTATTCTATTCTATTCTATTCTATTCTATTCTATTCTATTCTATTCTATTCTATTCTATTCTATTCTATTCTATTCTATTCTATTCTATTCTATATAAAATAAGTCCATACCGAAGAACTGATTTCTCAGCAGTTCATGAAACCAGCAGCTTTCTCTTAACTGAATTTCAATGCTCTGAAAGAAAAGGATTATCAGGAAGTTTGTGAGATCGGAAGAGTGGAGCCAGAATGGAGATATGAGAAAAGAGATATGTTTGCTTCTGTTCACACCAAGAAGTATATTAGAAGGGTATGAGTGGTAAAAACTGAATATTAGTGTAAGATTTCAATGATTGCGAAGTAATCTTAGGAAATCTCCAAGGAAGATACAATGTTTATGGAGTTCTGTGAGGTCACTCCATGCATGGGCTCTGAAAAGAGTTTAAAAAGCTAAAGCACAGCTAGAGTTGAATCTGGCTAGGGACATTAAGGGGAACAAGAAGAATTTTGTCAGGTATATCAGTGAGAAAAGGAGGGCTAGGGAGAATGTATGACCCTTCCAGAAGGGAAACGGAGAGCTGGTGACAAGGAATATGGATAAGGCTGAGGTGCTCAATGACTTCTTTGCCTCAGTCTTTAGCAGCAAGTGCTCCAACCACAATCCAGATAGCAAAAGTAAGGTCTGGGGGACGGAAGACATGCCCACTGTAATTGAAGATCATGTTTGAGAGCACCTAAGGAACCTGAACGTGCTCAAGTCCGTGGGGCCTGATGAGATCCACCCACAGGTCCTGAGGGAACTGGCAGATGAAGTTGCCAAACCGTTGTCCATTGCATTTGAAAGGTCATGGCAGACTGGTGAAGTTCCTGCTGACTAGAAAAGGGCGAATATAACACCTATCTTCAAAAACGGAAGAAAAGATGACCCTGGGAAATACAGACCAGTCAGCCTCACCTCTGTGCCTGGCAAGATCATGGAGCAGATCCTCCTCAAGGCTCTGCTAAGGCAAATGGAAAACAAAGCAGAGGTACCAGATGATAACCAGCATGGCTTCACCAAGGGCAAATCATGCCTAATAAATTTGGTGGCTTTCTATGATAAAGCCACAGCAGCAGTGGACAAGGGAAGTACAACTGATATCATCTACCTGGATCTGAGTAAGGCCTTTGACTCTGTCCCACATGACATCCTTGTCACCAAACTTGAAAAACACAGACATGGTGGGTGGACAACTCACTGGATAAGGAATTGGCTGGACGGTCACAAACAGAGAGTGGTAATCAAGGGCACAATGTCCACCTGGAGACCAGTGACAAGTGGCGTCCCTCAGGGGTCAGTGCTGGGACCAGTGCTGTTTAACATCTTTGTCAGTGATGTGGAAAGAAGAATCGAGTGCAGTCTCAGCAAGTTTGTGGATGACACCAAGTTGTGTGACACAGTCAACTTGCTGGAGGGCAGGGATGTTGTCCGGAGGGACCTAGAGAGACTGGAGAGGTGGGCCCAGGTAAACCTCATGAAATTCAACAAGGCCAAGTGTAAGGTCTTTCACCTGGGTTGGTGCAATCTCAAAAGCAAATCCAGGCCGGGTAGCAAATGTTGGGAGAGCAGCCCTGAGGAAAAGGACCTGGAGGGTCTCTGTATTGGGTTTAAGCTAGCTACCCCTGAGCCCAAAAGCCCAGTAAATACTCAATCCAATTTGGAAGTAAAGAAAGTACAAAACTTTAACAAATAAATAGGAGGGAAAGGGGTTTTCTACAGAAGATGGGAGAAAAGGGGAACTAAAATGCAGGGTAGGGAGGATGAGGGAAAAAAATCAGAAGCTGTGGAGAAAGGGATGAAAGGGAACAAAATACAAATACAACCTGTGGAAGGCAATTGAGTCCAAAGGCTGAGATGGATGGTTTTGATTTTGGATGAAGGTAGGATGTAGGAATTTGATGGTGAAAAGCCATCAAAGTTAGTCCAAGTTCCTAAAAATCCATAAAAGGGGTTTAAATATTAATTCCTCTATGTAGGGAGAAATACTGAACTACACAACTGAAAATCAGGGAATAGCGCATAGGGCATTAGCTCTGCTAAAAAGGATCTGAGTTACACAACAAAAAACATTTCTTCATGCTGCAAATGTGGCATATTATTTTGCGACATATAAATAAAATCTAAATCTGTAGTGTAAGTAATTACTCTGATATCTTCTATGGTGCTAGATTGTTGAACTGAAATACTTGATGCAACTTTGAACTCCACATATCTAAAGAAACATGAGCAGTCCACAGAGTATCAACAAGCAAGATTCAGGATCAGATGTGGTATGTTTCCTGATAGTATATATTTGCCAGTGGATATAGCTGATGTGTTATGTCAGGGAAGAACATGACACAATGTACCAAGTTCTCCAATTCAAAAATCTGCAGCCTTATGTTAAGTGCACTTTATTTATCTTCAGTTTATTTTTGCACGTTCTGACAATTCACTTTTGCTTTTTAGTTATAGCTATGTTCTTCCAAGGTATCTCTTACGGGACTTTTGTGTTCAAGAATGTCTCGACTACTCTTAGGGCTTCATTATCAAGATTGGATTTCGTTGGAAATTAATTGGTTGAGGCAGGAACTACAAAAGTAAAATTATTTTTATTTTCCTTCAAACCCCACCTTCAAGCTATATACAGAACTACTTAAGGCTTATTTACAGGTCCTAATTGAGTTGTGAATATTTAGTAATTTAGGAAAGTCAGGAAGCGGAAAAGGCTAAGCTACAACACAGATTTACCCCACTTATAAATCAGGCTGAGCAGAGAACCTAAGGGAACAGCAGACTTTACTCATGAAGGTGAGGAAGGAATTTAGCAATACCTGATGAATTTCTCTGTGGCATCCCCTGAAACTGCAAGCTATATCCATGTTGCAGACCCATGTGGCAAGTCCGAGGTGAATACAACTCATCGAAGTCAAAATGTCTCAGACACAGCTTCCACAAGAAAGAAGAATGTGTAGAAGTACAGCGAAATGCCAAACTCCTGGCATGCTGCCCAGATCGGGGTAGTGAGCAGGAAGTCAGGCTGTGGTGTAGAGAGAAGCCAGGTCTGGGTGCCACTGTCAGGTCTCTCTTGAATGAACCTAAGGACCTGCCGATTTGCTGGGGAACCAGCATGAGCGGTAGAAGAGCAAGGCTGCACAGGACAATACAAGAATGGGAGCCATGCAAAACGGGAACTGTCCAAAAGTGGTGACTCTTCTAAAGTGGGAATTGTCCAAAAGCAGGAGCTCTGCAAAGGTGGGAAACTTGCACTTTTTTCCTCACTCTATTTACAATATTTTCCTAGACAATGTGCACACTTGCCACATATACTGGGCGCAGAGAATCCAGCCAATCACCAGCCAATTCCAGCACATGCTTTCCCATGAGGGTAGATGGTCAGTTACAAACCACAATTATTTTTTAAAATTTCAGGGTCTTCAGTCTTGACTTTCAATTGGAGGGAAAAAGAAACATTTAGAAATAAGTGTCTCAAGTTGGGAACTATAGGGTGAAAAAACCCCTGGTGACTAGGAAAAGAAATTGTTATTCAACTCCATAATTCTGCTATCGCTTTCTAAGTTCACAGAAAGGCCAGATTGCTCTCCTTTCCTCCCCCCTCCTATGCGCCACTGTCTGGGCAGGAGCTGTATTATCAAGATAAACATGTAAGGAGTAGGCCTGTTTTGGGGCCTTTTCAGGTTTTTGTTTAGGCCTGTGGATGGAAGAGGTTTTTTGGGGGCAGGATTGGAGCACTGGGGATTACAGATTTAGTTTTGGGTTGGGGGAAAATTCAAGGGAGTTGCTATGGATTCTGTATCTGCTTTGTAATTTTCTTCCTGCATCTCTTTTTCCAAAATATAATTCTGTTCTCTCTCCAACTCATTTGAGAGCTTCAAAACCATGACAATTAGGAGGAAAGAACAAAGGAGAAATTAGGTATTTTTCTTAGTCGCAGAATTTGAAACACATTTTTCGTAAACTTTTTGTAAATGGTGATTCATTTCATAGCCTGGCTTTCTTGATGATAAAAATACATTTGAAATTATGCAAATTGATAGATTTAAAGTGAACTCATGCCTTCAGTTATTTCTTATTTTTCTTGATTTAATAAAAGTAAACCAAGGAAGAAAACATTGAAATAACTTCATTAAATATCTGAAATGTAGTTCTTGGCTTGAGAACTTGAAAGACTGGCCTTAAATACGGTGTTACTGCAAGAGGAAACAGATCTTGGTATCTTGACTGTCCAGAGAATATCTAATCCTTTTAAAAATTTCATCAGCTATGGAGCTAAAATTTATACAAAGCTGAGATATGCAATCTCATTTTATATATCACTATAAAGTATTCAGGATAGATAAAAAGATTTTTAAATTTCATTTTCTCCTTTATAATGTAAATATAGTTGTCTTTGTAAAAGTAGATTTTATGGTGCATCACCATAAATAAACTGACCTGACTTGGCTATAAGTGTTTGGCACTGAACCTACTTTATTCCATATCATCTATGACATACGGCTTTGTATGAAATGGGAGCAACTAGTTAAGTTAGGATATTTTTTTCCAGCTTTCACAGAAATAAAAAAAAAGAAAAAAAAAAACAAACCAGCCTAGGAAGAAAAGCACTTGATCGTATTTCCCCTTTGGAAATAAAA
>VWZI01021748.1:0-26942 GCA_013396835.1 Psilopogon haemacephalus
AAGCTTGTTTCCCTTTCTCCCACCTTTTGTAAAAAAAAAAAAAACAAAGCACTGAGATGAAGAGGTTTCCAACATTATATGGCATCTACTGGAAAGCACACCCTAGAGAACAGGTGAAGGCTTTAACACAGAAAAATGCTAGCTAGGTAAATGTTCCACTTAAGGAAAATGTATTTTTATACATAGGAGAGTACAATAATGCATTCACCCAGAAAAGGGAGATCTGCACTGATACATGAATAAACAGTTTATATGTATTGTTTCACTGGCATATTAAAAAGCCCATTACTTACTATTTTAATTGGAATGATATGATGAGTGAACTGATTGCACTCTCTTCTTAAAACAAGTAAGAGATGAGCTCCAATGATTTTCAACAGCGTTTGAAAGAATTACCAGTTTTTCAGCACTAAGGCATAACATTTCTTGTGCTGTTGTGCTTCTGACAAAAAGAGATCAAATTCAATTTGCTTCTTCTAAAATGTGGGGTTTCGAGGCTAAAACAGCATAGTTCCTTGTCCAACAGCACATGCAAGAAAGTATATTTATAAGCACCACATATTTATTCAGCTGTGGTAAATTAACTAAGCTCTTAAGTTTCTGAAGTTCAAACGGCAAGCTTCTTCACTCTAAAAAGCAAATTTATTCAGTAAATAAGCTACCTCAGTTCTGAGGCTTCTTCATGTAGAGAATTTGAAGTATAGCAACTGTGCTACTAGAGATTGCTTTATGAATTTATGAATATTACTTAGTTCAGAAAAACAACCTGGCTTCAGCCAGTAATACCCTCTACTTCACACCATTAAATCTTCTCATTGTCAGACAAAAGCTTACACAATACGAGAGAATTTGTAACCCCGGCATCAGAATTAACAAGCATTTGTTGGTTTTTAAAATTCCCCTCAAGTCATTTTCCATGGCTGGTCAGGAAGCAGTATTTCAGGGCATGGCACAGCAAGAGTGCTTCACTTAAAAACCGATCTACAAACCACATCGCAATTGTAACTTATAACTAGTCAAACCTCAACGGCAAACTAAAAAAAAAAAAAAAAAAATAAANTTCTAGCTTCGCATTCCCGAGAGCAGCACTTGGCGACAGAAAGCTCCCTCAGCTGATCCACGTAGCTCCGGCACCCGGGACCCAGCACCGCCAGCCTCCAAACAGCAGCCGCTGCTGCCACCTATGGGAGCTAGGTCGGCGCTGCCGGACCCCGCTCCCTCCGCAGCGGCTGCGGGCCCTGCATGCGCGCTGGCTGACAGCAGGTGTCCCCACTTCTTCCCAAGCTTCACCTCCCACTCAGTGCTTTAAAAGCGTTTTCACGTTCCCGAAACGGCAGCTTCCGCTTGAAGTCTGAGCGATAGCGGGGTGATTTGGGATAGGGAACTGCAGCTCCTCAACTCCTAATTCAGTTCAAAAAATGCGATTTTGCAGGGAGCAAAGAAAATTCTCTTGCTGGTAACTCAGCATTATCTGTTGCGATATATTAGTGGAACCACAGCCAAACAAGTGTAAGCTGGAAAAAAATCAAGAAACTTTTAAGTAGGATAAAATCGATTTCATTGAGGCAATAGTTTCAACAAACAGACCAGACAAAAAAGGAGAGGAGAGGATTTAAAACATTAAAATACATTCAACTTGAAATTCCCAAATAGTATCAGACTAATACATGCACAGACATACACATGGAAAAGTACCAACATTTGTGTTTAGATTTTTCAAATCCATATCTGACTTAATTAAAAAGCAAGTAATTGTGAAGAAAAATTAGTGTAGTTTTGTTGACTAATGGAGAAGACAGAGGTTTTATTAAATTTTTAAGCAGAAAGACTAGAATCTAATTTTACAAAAACGTCACCTCTCTCCAGCCTCTACACCCTCTTGCATTTAATCCTAGAGATCATAATTCTAATCTGAATACATAAACACATATTCTTTACTGTCTGAAAAACTTTGCATGGGCAGTAAATGATGCTAGAGCAAAAGGGCAAATTTAAACTATATTTAAGGCATTCAGAAGCCTAGGTAAAGTAACATTACAGCAAAGAGACTTTAATAACAAAGATTCACTCTATCAAGTAGCACACGTTAGCAAATACCAGGCACAGATCTACAAGAGTAATAATGATAATGGGAAGATTAAAGCTAAGCAGCTATTGAACACCATATACCACTCTGCTATCAGTTTGTTTAAAGAAAATGAAAAAGAACATAATGCAAGAGCAAGGTCTTAAAACACAGACATTATTGAAGCCAGTTTTGCAAAGAATAGTTGTTTTCATTGAGGTTTGATGCAGAAATATTATTCAGACTACTCAGTACCCAAAAGAAATTACAAAAGCAGGAAAGAAACAAGAGAAAATACCAGAATAACATTCCTAAGACACCAGTATTTCTTTGATTGGCATAAGCAATTGCACAATTTGTTCTCAAATGTTGTAAAGTGGCAGACATGAGCATATACTTGGCCACACAGTGCAGCTTGAAAATCTAGGAGCACTATTTGGCCTTTCTTCCAGTTGTGGCAGAAAGCTATCCTTTATCTTGATTTCCTGTTTTGCTTTTTAATTAATAAAAAATACTCACAGGCTGATACTTTTCCCCCCAATCCTTTGAAAGAAAAAAGCCAAACACATGTCATGACTAACTGTCCTAGAAGAGAGTCTAAACCTCCTAGGTTTAGAACACTTGATCTACAAAACATTTCACACACTATGTCTGGACAAGATCCCCAAGTCCAACTATTGTCTAACCCTTCCAAGGCCACTACTACACAATACCTTTGAGCACCATATCTAGATGGCTTTTATATATATATCCAGGGATGGCAATTCAAACACTTCACTGGACAGCCTGTTCCAGTCCTCTGGTATAGAAGTTTTTCCTAATGTCTAAGATATACCATTATTAACAAATTAACATTCCCCATCCCCATTCAGCCCCAGTGTAGTTTGACATCAGAACAGTGACCATGCTGGTATCTAGAGAAGTGGTGGAAATACAGTCAGGATGGGAGCTTGTAGCAAGCAGTACAGAAGCTGTCTTTGAGCATAGTTAGACCTTGTATCAGCTAAAGTATACTGTCAAATCTCACTAGCTTTAACCACCAAGATCAACAAAAGGCTAATACATACACATACACATACACATACACATACACACACACACANAGGGGGCAAGAGAGCAGGGGGCAGTTAGACCAAGCACTGCATGAAGCCACTTCCTGGCCCTTATATCTTGCGTGAAAATTAACACAGAGACACAAAAATTCATCCCCAAAACAACAAAACGTTACACATTTGTGTCTTCTTTTTTTTTGGTGATTTTTTTTAAAAAAAAAGAAAGTCTAGGACACCACAGCTTAAAGTTCTTGCCTCCCTCCTGTAGGTATTCTGGTTTGCTTTAATGATCATGATTAGAATAATTCCCTTCCAGGCTGGAAAATAAAGAAATTGAAAACCCAGTTTTAAAATTTAATTTTCAAAGGAAAGGAAATCTGTTTCCCAATATGCTACATATTTAGGCAGAGCAATCTAGCAAATAGATCAATGCTTTTCTGCCAGTAATACCTGTAATTTTACAAAAGTTCCTATTCACCTGTGTTTTAGGGATGGATATTGCTTTAAAATACTGCATTACTGTAGTAACTCATGGTTTGGACCTGTCATCTTGTTGTCTCTCTAATTTTAGAGATTGAAATCCCATTCCAGATACTGCTCAATCAAAAACAAGTGTTTCATAAGAACAATCTCACAAGCCTTGAAAATAATATTCCTCCTGATTTGAAATGCCTTTTAGAATCATATGTGGACTAGGAAATTTATTTCCTCTTCAAAAATAGGTGGTTATACTTAACTATATAGGAAGTGTTCCTACTTCTGATAATCCTGTATTAAGTTACCCAATCACATTCAGCTTTTTTCCGTTCCCCAGTTGTTTTGGCCATCTAAATATTCTTCATGACTGACCTGTATGTTTTCCATGGGATGTCTTCTTATAGAGATCAGTGGGTTTACTATATAATCATCCCCAGATTGCTGTTCACTCTCTGCCTGGAACTTATGCTAGTAGTGTTTAGTAGGTAAGTAATTATATTCTTGTATTCATTGCTGCTATACAAGAAAGAAATAAAAGAGGAGATAAAGCACATCTTGAGGAGATTATTACCAAAATGAAAAGGTCTTAAAACTTTATTTGCCTCAGTACTTGATCAGTGCAGGCAGGGAAGCTGCAAAAGTAGCAGCTCTCTGCTCCGTTCTAGCTTGCTTATGGCCAGGAAAAATGTTTGACTCTGTAGATAATACCTTGTATTTAAAGTAGCTTGCATATCACTAATCATATATAGCTTAAAGCATTGAATAATAGGGTACATCATGGATGTTAGAATCTATGATATGATTTCTATGCCCTAAATGATCATATTTCATAGGGATGAACTACTAATTATCTTCAGTGTATCCTGAATAACTTATCTCACTTTCACAATCTTGCCTGTCTTGCTTTTATAGTCCAGGCAGACCAAACCTGGACCTCTTCAAACCATACCTAACAGTTCTACAAGTCATGTAATAATCCTGAATAGGCCCCAAAATCCTGTCAATCTGATACACTAAAACATTCTCTTCTTTTTTTTACTTTATTTTATTTTAATCCATTACACAAAGCACATTAAAAGTAAAGTACATCTATGAATGTGCTACACAAAATTAATAAAAGAATAAATGGGTTTAAAATCCACATTGTTAATATTATACTCATATGCTGCAAGTCACTTTAACTGACTCTAGAATACAAATAGCTGAGTGAGAGTCAGATTATAATTTAAATTTTCAAAGTTCTTGAGTTTCAGATAATCATTAAAACCCTGTGCTTCCATTTTATAGCAAAGTAATTCTAGAATCTTGTATGTTTTCGTATAAACAGTCTTTAAACTGTGTTGTTCTTTGAAGATAGAGTATTATGGTATCTACATAGGTACTGCAGACCTACAGTACTATTTTGAAAAGAACATTTGAAATGTCTTATGAAGATTTTTTTTTGTTAAAATATAACTAATTGTAAACTTCCAGTATTTTTAGTACCTATTTTAAACATTAATTACACACCATTATTCATATTTAACATAACTTGTCCTCATATTCAGAAACATTTTCTCAAAGCATCTGGTTTCTCAAATTTATACCAAAATATTCCAAATTCTTGTAAAATTTTTTAAAGTTCTGAATTTATGATGCAGATTTTGTATTTACCAGTTCACAAGTTCAATTTGTATTTGTTTTCCCATCAGAACTCATGGTAGCCACTCTCATTATTTCTTCCTCTTTTAAGTCAGGCAAACTAAGAGTGGAGAAAGCCTGCCTTTTAACCTGGGTTTCCTACAGGTCTCAGATGAAAACTTTCATTCCTTCCTAAACCACTCTCATTTTCATTAAAACAATACTGTTAGGAAGTCACAGACCTCAGAGAAAATGGTAAGAATGAATCTGCATTTCCTGTGCTGCAGGTGAACATTAAAAAAAACAAATACCTTAACAAAAGCTACTTCTATTCTCTGTTCTCACTTTCTTTTCTTTTCTGTGGGCAGCTCAGAATGCAAGTTCCAAAGTTCTATATCATTACTAGAAGTCTTAGTCGCCTTCGAGTCTGTTCACAGCCAATCACCAAGACAACAGGTCATGATAATGAATGAGAGATCTGACCCAGAGTCAATTCACTCAGTCACCAATTTATATTGGAATGACAAGTTAGATATATGTCTGGAATTCCCCATCAGCACATATAATCTTAATGAGCTTTGTCACCTGTAGCATCTCAGCCCATTTCCTGGGCAAGTTGTCCTGTGCTCATTTATATAAACTGATATTATTAGTGGTTTTAACTTCTTGTTATCATCTCCCCCTCAGAAAGACTGCATCTCTCTTCAGAGCAGATGCTTCACGGTACCATTTCACAAAAGGTCTGGTTATAATTATTTTAAAGTTCATTTCTTATAAATAAAATGTGAACGAGACCTGGCAGATCTTACCTGAGACAGAGAAATTATATTTGTTGAAAACAATTTCCTTCTTAATTGTCAAATACTTCCAGTAAATTTTTTAGTACCTATCTAAATAAGGAGCTACTGGGGCTGCCAGTCCCTCAGTTTCTTGAGATGGCACTTCTCACCCTGAAAGTCCATCAATTCTACAACATGACTGTAGTCTCAGTGATTACTTAAGACATCAGACTACATATATAATTCTCCAAATTGTCTCCCACATTGTGGATAGTAAGTTCAGGCTCATCTAAATGTGTGTCATCTTGAGTAGACAGCCATGTGCTTAGATTGCTGATTTTGCTAACTACCATTAAGGTAGCTGACTTAACCTGAAAAGTTAAGCCAGCAAGTCAATCTGTCAGTGACCAAGCGAAGAAGCAGAAGCACAGCCTGGGTGAATAAAGAAGTATTTGAAGGTTTTGCTGACAATTCTGCTGAGATGCTAAACAGTCCAATCATTTTTTGCTACAGGGCTTCTTCAAAGATTGGCAAAATGTCTGCCAAGCTGCTTTAGTTAGAAAGGGACAAAGCCAATCCTCTACATTTACTCTTTTCACTAAACTCTTACAGAAATCTACTCAAAGTGGATGCTCTCTTCTGATGCTAGTTTGGAGAAGAAATACTGATGTCTGATCTTGCCTTTAGTCAAATGAGCACAAAACATTTTCTGAAGCTGTTGCTTGATAATGTTAAACTTCAGAAAATGAAGAAAAAAAAAGCTTACAGGTGTGATACAAGCAGTTCCTTACATACATTCCTTTCTTTTTCATCCTTTATCTGCAACTTATTATTTTTTTTCCACTGATAATAGATTGGATCCTCTACAGAAGTCATTTGTAGATCCTGCAATATCATAGACAGGATGTTCAGATCTTCAGCAGGTATTATTCTTTCTCCTTTCTTAGGACCTTAGAAATAAAAGGAAATCACAAGCTTTGTGATTGGGATGCTTTTTGTTTGTTTTGATTTGAGGTTTTGTTCCTTAGAATTTAGTCAAAATAACTCATTTCTGGACTTCCAACCCCATTTTGTGAGGAGTTACTCTATCCTTTTTACACATAGTACAAAAGTACTATACTTGCTACATCAACAATGGACAGGCACCTACCTTCTTTAAAATGCCCCAAACCAGAAGAAAAGCTCAGTACCTTTTAAAGATCTCTATTCTATGAATTGAAGTGTGTTTATAAGTCTTGAGTTTTTACAAATATGCTTCTAATTAAGAGGAAGCTAAATGATAAATTCCTATTTTCATGGTCAGGAAAGTAAAAACATTTCAATCAATCATTATTCTACACCAAGCCTTCTAGCAGTGCTTCTACATAGAAGATCAAGGCTAACCAGACAATGAAGGAAAAAACCCACCAGCAACCAACCAAACAAAAAAAAACCCAAGCCATCTGAACAAGCAAAATTTTGCCTGGAGAAAAAGAAGTATTTCTGGTTTAGGTGTCTCTTTTCAGTATGTGCTGAATTTCAAACAAGTTGATAGAATCATAGAATGTCAAGGGCTGGAAGAGACCTTGAAAACTCATCTGAAAAAAACCAAAACATCAAAAAGAAAGGCTAACAGTCCAAAAGACATTTTCAGAGAGATACACTTAGAGCTAACTTATTTCCTTTGTAGGATTCCAAAACACCCATGCAAGTACACAAGTAGTTCTCAAAGAAGTGGAAATGAAAACAAATTAGCCCTAATTGTATACTTTTTATGTCACTAAATCTTAAATAACCTGCTACAGGTTTGGGGAATGTTGTTACTGGTGACTGAAATACAGAATTTTTTACTTCTAAATATAGTTATTATTTCAATATTGCTCAGATAACATAGAAATTTGAAGGCCAGATAATCTGGAACTATATCTTCTTACTCAAGACACAGGGCTTACTGTCAGAGCTTTAAACTAGGTATGAAGTGGGACGGGGTGAAATTGGGGTCACTAGAAAGGAGTCTGAATGCAACATGCCAGTGCCTGTGGGAGAGGTATGGGAGGCAAGGGGACATGCAGGACTGGTAGGTTGGTGGCTATGGAGGTGGCTGAGAATGATTGGATAACAAGAGTGAAAACTAATGGATTAGCTCCCCCACTGAAATGCTTATATACCAATGCACAGAACAGGAGCTGGAGATCTGCATTAAGCTGCATGACTATGATATAACTGCAATCATTGAAACATGGTCAGACAGGTCCCATGACTGGACTGCTGCCATGGATGGTTGTGTACTATTCAGGAAAGACAGAGCAGCCAGGTGAGGTAGTGGTGCTTTCTTTATGTGTGAGAGCAACTGAAATGTGTTCTTTCCAAGGGGGGAGGCAGAACAGGTTGAAAGCTTGTGGGTGAGAATTAAGGGATGTGGAAAGAGGGGTGAAACAGTTGTGGTTGTCTACTGTAGAACACTAAATCAAACAGAAGGAGTGGATGAAGGCTTCTACAGTTAACTGGAGGTAGCCTCTAGAATACACTCCTTGGTACTCACAGGCGACTTCAGTGACCCTGGTATTTGCTGGGAAGATCACACAGCTAGACAGTCAGTCCAAAAGGCTCTTGCAGTGTATCATTGGTAACTTCCTGATGCAGGTAGTGGAGGAACCAACAAGGAGAGGAGTACTGCTGGACCTTGTATCAACTAATAGATGACTGCTTGGGGACATTAAGGATGGGAACAGCCTTGGCCACAGTGATTGTGACACCGTGGAGTTTAGTATTATACAATGTAGAAGCAGGGCAGTAAGTAGGATTACAACCCTGGACTTCTGCAGGACTAACTTTGTACTCTTCAGATATATACTTGCAGGAATCCCATGGTCTAAGGCCCATAACATCCTTTTGAGCAAGCTCAGGAAGTGTGGGATGGAAGAGCAGACAGTGAGATGGGTTAGGCACTCATTACATAATAGAGTGCAAAGAGTGGTGATCAATGGTGCCAGGTCCAGCTGGAGAGCTGTAAGAAGTGGAGTCCCCCAGGGATCAGTGCTGGGTCCAGTCCTGTTCAATATCTTCATCAATTACATTGATGAGGGGACAGACAGTGTCTGCTCAGCAAGTTTGCTGATGACACCAAACTGGGAGGTTTGGCTGATACAGCTGAAGGCTGTGTGGCCATCCAGAGACACTTGACAGACTGGAGAGCTGGGCACAGAGGAACCAAATAAAGTTCAACAAGGGCAAGTGCAGAGTCCTGCATCTTGAAAGGAATAATAAACTGCACCAGTACAGGCTGGGAGGTGGAGAAAGATCTGGGAATCTTGGTGGACAACAAACTATCCATGGGACAGCAATGTGCCCTTGTGCCCAAGAGGGCCAATGGGAGACTGGGGTGTATTAAGGAGAGTGTGTCCAGCAGATTGAGGGATGTTCTCTTCCCCCTCTACTCTGCCCTGTCTAGGTGAGACCTCATCTAGAATATTGTGTTCAGTTTTGGGCTCCCCAGTTCAAGAGGGACAGGGATCTACTCGACAGAGTCCAATGGAGGGCTATGAAGATGATTAAGGGGCTGGAGCACTGCCTTATGGGAAGAGGCTGAGGGACCTGTAAAGCATTCAGTAAGGCATTTGACACTGTCTCCCACAGCATCCTTCTGGTCTGTGTGGTCTGGATGATTGGGTAGTGAGGTAGATTCAGGACTGGTTGAAGGAAAGAAGCCAGAGTTATGGTCAATGGGACGGAGTCTAGTTGGAAGCCTGTAACTAGTGGAGTCCCACAGGGGTCGGCACTGGGACCAGTTCTGTTCTATATATTCATCAAGGACCTGGATGAGGGCACAGAGTACACAGTCAGCAGGTTTGCTGATGACATCAATCTGGGTGGAGTGGCTGCCACATCAGAAGGCTGTGCTGCCATTCAGCCAGACTTGAACAGGCTGGAGGGTTGGGCAGGGAGAAACTGAATTAAATTCAACAAGGGCAAGTCTAGAGACTTGCACCTGAGAAAGAACAACTCCAAGGATCAGTATAGGTTGGGGACTGACCTGTTGGAAGGCAGCAAAGGGGAAAAGGATCTGGGGGTCCTAGTTGATGGGAGGTCAACCATGAGGCAGCAGTGTGCTCTTGTGGCCAGGAAGACCAGTGTTATTCTGGTGTGCATTAGAAGGGCTGTGGTTAGCAGGTTGAGAGAGGTTCTCCTGCCCTGGTGAGACCACATCTGGAATACTGTGCTCAGTTCTGGGGCCCTCAGTTCAAGAGGGACATAGAACTGCTTGAGAGAGTCCAGCACAGAGCCACAAAGATGATGAAGGGAATGGAACATCTCTGTTACGAGGAGCTGGGGCTCTGCTGCTTGGAGGAGACTGAGAGGTGACCTCATCAATGTTTATAAAGATGTAAAGGGTGAGTGCCCGGAGGATGGAGCCAGGCTCTGCTTGGTGATGCCCAATGACAGGACAAGGGGCAATGGGTAGAAGCTGAGGCATAAGAAGTTTCTTTTAAATGTGATGAGTTTTTTTCCCTGTGAGGGTGAAATAACACTGGAACAGGCTGCCCAGGGGAGTTGTGGAGTCTCCCTCTCTGGAGCTATTCCAAACCTGCTTGGATGCGTTCCTGTGTGATCTGGTATAGGAGATGCTGCTCTGGCAGGGGGATTGGACTGGATGAGCTTTTGAGGTCACTTCCAGCCTCTGACATTCTGTGACCTGGGGCTTTCTGGTCTGTTGAAAAGAATACTTAGAAGGGATCTAATCAATTTTTATAATGTTTATAAATATGTAAGGACTGGGTGTCAAGAGGGAGAGGACAAACTCTTCTCAGTTGTATCCTGTGATAGGACAAGGATATAAACGACAGCATGCGAAGTTCCACCTTAACATGAGGAAGAACTTTGTTGTAAGAGTCACAGAGCACTGGAATAGGCTGCCCAGAGAGGTTGTGGAGTCTCCTTCTCTTGAGACTTTCAAGAACTATCTGGATGTGTTCTTGTGCTAGAATCTATGGTCTTGCTATGGCAGGGAGGTTGGACTTGATGATCTATGGCAGTCCCTTCCAACCCTTAACATCCTTTGATCCTGTGAAGTCACATTAAAAATTCCCCTATCTTCAAGCTACGTATTTCTTTAGCCACCATTTGAACTACTCGGTGGACTAGGCAATATCACAACACTTTTGTTATGCCAGAGTGCTCCATAGTTCCTGACAAGCAAAAGAAGTCTCCTAGAGAGTATTACTATAATGGAGCACTTCATCTGCCTCCACCAAGCTCTGCTGTACAAGGAAAGAGGAAAAAAAAAATCCCAGTAGAAGACAGATTAAACACAATATGCTCCACATACTTTGGCCCTGATAGCAGAAATTGTGTGTAGACCTCGACAAAGCTAAGGCTCAGGATGTGTAAGGACACACCATTACAGCAAAAATATCAAGGCCTAAAGTAACTACAGGCTAGTTTCTCAAGATACCTTTGAAATATAACAATGATATACATTATTTAACACATTACATTGATTTGTATTAATATGCATCAGCATTGCCAATGTAATTTTGGTTACCAAAAGTCTACACAGCAGTTCCACATATGCAATATTTTTTTAAAAAATTGTTTTAAAGAATAGATGGAAAACAAATAACTCCTTTAAATTTATATGTGTATTAGCTAAATCTGACCATCACCTTTAACTGTATCTGAGGCATCAGTGTCTAGGTATAAGCAAAATAGAATAAAGATAACACTTTCTTATGATCTTCTTGAGATGTTATGGGGAACATTCTCTTTAGAGGCAGATCTACAATTTACTTTTGTTTTAATACTTTTGGGGCTATAAAGAAAATTTAGGAACAATACATTGCATTTAATTTGAATTAAAGCATCATATAGTTCAATTAAGCAACATCATCCTATGAGGATTTTCTTAGATATTCTGAAAATCACATACAATATTTTGATGTTGTGTAACATGTAATAACGTATCAGCTGCTTCCAAAAGAACTGCTCAGTGCTTTATTCATGGTTTGCATCTTAGTGTTTTGGATTTTTCTAAAATGAATAGTTTACAAAAGAAAACTAAACAAATATGTGCTATCCTTTCTCTGATCTTTGTTGTGACCAGGAAGATTTAAAAAATATTAGTCTCACATGTAGCAAATTAATGCTTGTTAACTACTGTTGCCAACCGTTAGGGTACATCTGCCTTACTATATCAGTTTGACCCAGCTTCTAGTGCTTAATGGTCCTCTAGGCTAAAAGCGAAAGCTGATCCATCAGGCTTACATTAGCATAGAATAACACTCAATGCTTATTGATGTGCATGCAGTGTAACTACCACCCCCGGCACCCAGCTCAGTCCATTATTTTCATTTTATCTCAAGTAATTTGTATGGTTGTCTGCCCCAGTTAAAGCTATGGCAAGACTGGTACTTAAATGAATTTGTGAGAAGGGAGACAAACGCCCCCTGAACTTCAAGCACTTTTCTATCATGAGTTGTATACTAGTACTGCTAGGTCCACTTAGCCAGCATATCTAAAATGGTCTTAAGTAGGAAAGAAAAATCACTTAGAATGCCGTCAGCTAAAAAGACTGCTGATGAAATGTTCGGGGATGGTAGGTGTGAGGGGGTAGACAGCAAGCTGTGGTTTGTTGGGTTTTTTTCCAGTGTGATCTTTTTAAAATGATTCTGCTAATGAGTCATTCAGGGAAACCAACATCATAACATTCAAAATCTGCTGATTTAAGTATCTTTCTTTACCTGAACACAATGCACTAAAGTTACAAATACCACTTTAATAACACACTGAAATCACCACATCATAACAGGGGAAAAAAAATGAAACTTAAAAGGCACATGTTGTATAATCATCTTAACAGGAAATCTCTGGAAACAAAGCAAACTGTCACAAACTTCAGGGCATGGCAAACTACTTGGCTGCAAAACTGTCATTGCAACAAAGGTACATGAATATTCAACATTCATAAAACAATATAATGCCACCTACAAAACAGTTTTAGAAATTTCATTTTGTTCTGTTTTGCAAAATGTAGATAAACAATTGTCTTAATTTTTCCATTTTCTAGGAAACTTAAAGCTGAGCATGTGAAAGCATGAAGAACCATTGCAGATGTTAAGATAAACATGGTGCTCTTCTGAAAATTGATTTAAACCTTTTATAATTAAGGGAGTAACCAGCCCCTTTTTCTGCATGGACAGGAAAGCATAGGAATTCAAGAGAAAAATCTTGGTCAAGCAATAGTAATGTCAACCATTTTTAAACTATATGGTCAATTAGTAAGACTGGCCAGAGTCCAACGTATTTCCACTTTCCACCCCACTCCCCCAAAAAAAAAAAAAAAAAAAGAGATGTCCATACTTGTAATATGCATCTAAATACAGACATAATTATACTTTTAAAAACTAATAAACCCAAAAAAATAATATGCTGTGATGCTAAAAAAATATAGAACAATCATCAGAATAATGTCCCAACCCTTCTATCCTTCTAGCTGATATTTAATGAATGGCAGAATGTGGTTACCCAAAAAAAACAGTTGAAATCTACTTAACAGGCTGTTATTTTTTACTATAAAGTAAGAACATGCACTAGTAACACTGTCAGTGGCAAGGAAGAAAAAGCAAGCATAAGGAAATGGTAGTAAGCTTTTAAAATGGCTGTACCACATGAGTACATCTCTTTTGAGAAGATGCGATACATGTGAAGCTGGCTGGTCTCCAAGCAAATCAGGGAGTTCCTTTTTTATTCCAGTAAGCTTCTAGGACATGTATGTAAGCAGGAGATTTGATAGCACTCTTTTTTTTTTTTCCTCTCAAGCAATCAGAGCAGAAAAACGAGTCTTACATTTTGTGCTTTGAGTTTGAAACTTGATGTGTCATAAGCAGCTCTAAGTTAGAGTCTTTGTATCAGTTTAAGGACATTCAAGGAATTTTTCTATCTTGTCCTGAGATGAAAGCAAGAAGCAGCCCAAAACTGCTAGTGCTTTCTAATGCTTTTTATACATGTTCCTTCACTCATCTCTTTTGGGCAAAAATTACATACCCATATCCAGTCAGGGTAATTCAGATAGCTGCTCCTCACAGGTTCATGTTATTTCAGACATACAAACTGCTTTTCAGAAGTGTTTCATGAGTGGTGTTACTTATGGAAAAGAAAATAAGGGAATGTGATAACAAAATAAAAAGCAGCAAAGACCTAAACTACATAAAGCCAAACAAACGTTTGTAAGGGCTCCTTAGGGCAAAACTCCATTGTAACTATACATGCTCAGTATTTTGAAAATAAGGTCTTCTCTGTCCTAAGAATATTTGCTTCTGCATATGACACTGTTCTGAATAACTACAATGGATAGAGGCTTTTAAAACAGTTTTCTTGGCAGAACACAGACGCATTTTTGTAGAATAACAACCATACCTGGGTCTACAAACTAGAAAATCCAAATGTAGCAGTAAAGTCACTTTGTGTAAGGCACACTGACAGCAGTCTTCCAGCACAACTGTTCTATTGAGCTATCAGGCAGTGTTGGCATTTGCTCTTTAGAGAGACAGAAAGCGAATTACGTGCCCATCATAATAGGGATTTGTGCTATAATTACAGTGGATGCTGAAAAGAATGATTGAGAAGCTGTTTCACAAGAGCAGGCATAACCAGAATATCAGTTTTTGAAGAGTAACAGCATAGGCTCTCCTTACAAGTTCCCCAAAAAGGGGAACTAAGTTCCAAAAATTCTTTTGCACATCTGAGAGCTCATGACATATTCTAACAGTAACCTAATTAATTTAGGAGCTCTCATTTCTGATTCTTTATTCACTTGTTCTTTGCTTTACATTCTTCCCTTCACAAAACAGCACTGAGCAGTAAATTACTAGTCAGCCATTCACACCCTGAGAAGAACTCCATGTATGTGTTAGTGCTTGGCATAGAAGGGTGAAGGAGAAAAGCTAGGTCACTCAAGGCAGTGCCTACTAGGGAGTGCAGAATTCACTGGCTAAATTCATGTGATCACAATGTCCTACAGGCGCATGCTTTTACTATATGAGAGGAGAGAACTAAAATGTAGTCAGAATTCTTTCAGTCATCGACTATGGAGGCTTTGCTGCTTCAGCACCATGAAACCCTTGTTTTGCTCTAGTAGTTTTGCTGTAGTTACTGACCATATCATCCATTCCTCAGTCTTGGTCAATCTTTTTCTAGCTTTGAAGGAAAGATATACTTAAGTTATAATAATAAAACTTTAAGAAACCATCTATGTAGTTTACTTTAAGGACATACTTTAGAATCCTAGTACATTATGAATCACAGTGTGTGAGCTATTTTACTAAGTGGCCTCTAAACCCTAAATAAGCTATAACTCTCAAGACTAAAACATCTACAGATCTCTGAGAAAAAGGGTTCAGCAGGATTAACAGAAGAATGCAGAACTCTTTTCCTCACATAGTCATTTAAGCTCTAATCAAACGAAGAAACATTTTACGAATGAGGTTCAGCCATATACTGAAACACTTCTGCACTTAGGAATCTCTCAGAGATAAAGAAGTTTCATTACCAGGTAGCCTGTTCTATACCACCCTGCATATAAACACTGCATACTCATGTCTTTGAATGGAAAAGGGAAGAGTGTATGTTTCATTCCACTGAAAACCTCAGACAAATGCAGAAAGTCAACGGAGTCTTCCAGTTAACTATTCTTTTTGAAGATTTTGTTCAGGGAGGTTGCAATTTGGTTCTTAATCCTTGTTTTTGAATGGAGGTTACCAACAAGGGTGCCAACTAATACACACTGTAGTATTCCACATGATGTAGAAACCTAACCTGCAGGGAGAGGCATCATAAACATGCCCTTCACTTTCTTTTTAAAAACACTAGCATGGGGATTTCATTGTATTATGGGGTCAGACATGTCTCAAATAATTAAAAGAAAAATTAGTATGAGCTGTAGTGCTTTAAAGTGTGTCAAGGAAGGAAAAATAACACATTTCTTTTGTTTGTTATCATTTCTGCATAATAATTTCCTTGGGTTAGCCAACCTGCGTGCACAGATAAATGAGAAATTAAAATCTTGCCTTCCTTGAATTTCAGATGATACAATTTCAAAACAAATTTATATAAAATATTACAGACTAGCTGGTGATTTTTGGGTACTTGAAAGAAGGATAATTCAAATGACAATCCTATGAAATCATCTCCACATACCACTTTATTATATAGATCTTTAACAGTTTGTCCTTTCTTCCAAAATCTGGTGGGAACTGATAAACTGTAACTGCAGAATGAGCACTGTGTCTGTGTCACAGGCCCCTTCTCATCAAGCATTCCTCAGCAGCATTTTTTGCCAACAAACCATTTCAGGGCTCCTCATGAAAAGTAATGTTGGACAAATGAATGGTCCTTCATCATGTTTGTCATGGGAGTGAAAACATTAAGACATCAGCAGACATTGCATATGAAAAATCCCGTATCAGCACCTCTCAAATATAATTTGAATGGAGTTGTATGGTATCTTGGAAAATTACTGAGAACTCTATCTTGATATTACTGCTTCACTTTATATAAGTATTGCCAGACTTCAATGTACTTACAGAATATGGAAGCTGGAAGAAATTAATGGCAACATGAAACCAATGAAAAGGATGGCATGGCACTCAGTCCAGTAGGCTTTGATAAGCCCTATGTGAAAGGAGGAGAGGGCTACTCAGAGTATCCAGGTGTGCCAAGAATCACATCACAGAACTACTGGATCCTAACAATCCAGCAGGAAAAGTACAGGACGAGCAGAAAAGTTAGCCCCTGCAAAAGGGGTGTCCTCCTCCTTGCCCTAGGCTTGCTCACCAAGCACCCCAAGAGGTACTGTTTGGATCTTTTTCTTCTTTTGTCAACTGAGAAGAGTCAGAAACAGATAAGCTCTAAACTTATGTCTTTCTGTAATATCATGGAAAAGTCCTGGGAAGGCAAACGAGGCCAGAAGAGTACCCTTCCTTTGCTTAAGTGAAAGAACCAGGGATAGGTGTGTGGGACAGTTGCAAAACCACTTCTTAATTTTCCTAGTCCGTCCATTAGTATTGGCTTAGTGCTGTGTGGTAGCTTGACCTTAGCTGGATGGCTAGTGTCCACCCTGTAGCCTCCCACTACCAAAACCTTGCCACACAACCCCAATATATGCTATTACCACAGGCTTTTTAAGAAAGTCCCTGAGTGAATGACACTTCACACATACTGAAAGAAACCAGGATTTTATTTCCCAATGCAGTAGCCAGATGAGATAAGGAAAATTATAGATAGGAGCCTGTCCTGATTTTATAGATTTCTACCACAACATATGTGCAGTTTGACATCTGCTTTCTCCGTCCTTTCTCAGTTTCCTATTGACTCATACTTAAATTCCTCTTGAAAGGCTGTATTACAGACCTACAGTTTTCACTTACTACATTAAAAGCTAAAAAAGTTTGTGATTATAAATTCCATTCCAGTACACTCTCTTCATTAAGATTTCAGCCTATTGTTACTTATCACTGACTTCTCACAGACGGCAGGTTTCAGAATTTGAGGAAATCACAGAATCGCAGAATCACAGAAATATCCAGGTTGGAAAAGCCCCTCAAGATCACCAGGTCCAACCTATAACCCTACTCTACAAGATTCACCTTAAACCATATCCCTAAGCACCATATCCAAACGACCCTTAAACACAGCCAGGGTTGGTGACTCAACCACCTCCCTGGGCAGCTCATTCCAGTGCCTGACCACTCTCTCTGTGAACGGCTTTTCCCTAATATCTAATCTAAACCTACCCAGCCTCAGCTTGAGGCCATTCCCCCTTGTTCTGTCTCAAATTACCTGTGAGATCAGCAGCAGCCTCTTCACAATATCCCTTCAGGTAAATGTAGACAGCAACGAGGTCTCCCCTCAGCCTTCTCTTTTTCAGACTAACCAGCCTCAGCTCCCTCAGTCACTCCTCATAAGATTTATTCTCCAGGCCCTTCCCCAGCTTTGTTGCCCTCCTCTGGACCCACTCCAGCACCTTCCACATCTCTCTTGTGTTGTGGTGACCAAAACTGAACACAACACTCAAAGTGTGACCTCACCAAAGCTGAGTACAAGGGGACAGTCACCTCCCTACTCCTGCTGGACACAGCATTTTTAATCCAAGCCAGGATGCCATTGGCCTTCGTTATGGCCTTGGCACACTGCTGGCTCATATTCAGCTGCCTGCCTATTACAATCCCTAAATCCTTTTCTGCCAGGCAGCTCTCCAGCCACACTGGCCCAAGCCTGTAGCGTTGCTTGGGGTTGTTGTGACCCAAGTGCAGGACCTGGCATTTGGCCTTGCTGAAACTCATCCCATTAATGTTGGCCCATGGATTTATCCTATCCATGTCCCTCTGAAGAGCCTCTCTACCCTCATTCAAATCAACACTGCCACCTAACTTGGTGTCATCTGCAAACTTACTGCTGACACTCTCTATGCCTGAATCAAGATAATCGATAAAGATGTTTAAAAAAAAAAAAAAAGTTTAAAAATGTGGCTTTACTTCAAGCACTTCAAAAAGTATTTAGTAAACCAAAGCAAAAAATTTCTTGTTTCATGAAGTCCACGATACAATTTTTTTAAAACTAAACTGAAATCCACTCTCTACACTGAAGATGACAAAAAATTATGCCACTAACTGAATTTCATTGCCAGGCTGTCAACTTGAATTTCTTTTGTTTAAAAGTATCTGTTCATTACATTCAGTAATGGGCTGTCAAAGCATTACAGCACTGAACCTGTATCATATACAGAAGCAATTGGGCAATGTGCATTATTATGTTTAGATTACTAGCATTTCTACAAGACCTCTGGGCTAATTTTAAATGAGATGGTTGACTTGAACTAAATCAGAACCAATTTTACTTTACTTTACTACTAGAGATTTTCCATTTTTACATGAGTAATTCAGACCTTGATGGAAGTAAACCAAAAGATTTATCAATTTAAACATATAGCATATTCATCTTTTTGTTTGCTTTCATGGATATATTTATTCCAAACAACATAGGAATAATAAAAATATTCTATTTGGCAAATTAAATAATACTCCCAATGGTATGAATTGGTATTGTTGCTCCTATGAATACATAATAGGTTGTTAGCAAAGAAATCATGCTTGAAGCGCATCTGCAAAAATATTTTAGCACAGTGTAACAATTAGAGATGTTTTTAAAGTAACAAATGCATAACCTGTCTTAATAGCTTGTGGTATAATTTACCATAGTGTAAAAAAAAACAACCAAGAAAAGGGTATCTAGAAACCACGATTGAAATATCCTTACACAGCAGGATGTCATAAACCTAAAGGCATGCCAGAATGGCTCACAGCTATGAAAAAAATCCAAAGACTAAAAGAAGACCTGATGACTTGGAAATACAAAGAATAAATTCTGGAGCCAGATTACTGACTTCTTCATTTTCATTAATAAAACAGCAGAATAAAGGGGGGAAAACTGTCAGAATGTGCAAAAAGCTCTGTATTTTCCATGTTTTGTGGGAAAACAAATTATTTCCCCAGATTAGGAAGACAAAAACATCATTAGCAACTCAATGCTTACATAGCAACAGCAGGCTTTATAGTTCCTCAGTTTCCAGTACAATATTTTATTTCCCAGAGTTTGCAGTTTGGCTGCAATACATTTCCTATGTGATTAAGTTCGTCAGGCTAGGTTTCAGCATTAGAGGAGAAAAAACCCAACCCATTTATTAATTTCAATTATGATCTTATTTAATATCTTCATCAGTGACAAAGGCAGTAGGATGAAGTGCCCCCATCCCTGGAGGTGTTCAAGAAAAGACTCGATAGAGCACTTAGTGCCATTGGATAGGACTGGGTGATAGGTTGGGCTGGATAGTCTTGGAAGTCTCTTCCAACCTGGCTTGTTCTGTTCTGTTCTATTCTATTCTAATTCTATTCTCAGCAAGTTTTCAGGTGACACCGAACTGAGTGATATGGTTGCCACACTTGAGGGGCAGGATGCCATACTGGACAAGCTTGAGAAGTGTGCCCATGTGAGCATCATGAGATTTAACAAAAGCAAGTGCAGGGTCCTGCACCTGCGTCAGTGCAAGCCTCAGTACTAAGACAAACTGAGGGATGACAGGATTGAGAGCAGCCCTGTCAAGAAGGATCTGGGGGTGCTGGTAGATACAAAGCAGGATAAGAACCAACAATGCAACTGCAGCCCAGGTGGCTAATGGCAAAAGCCAAGGAAGCTGATTCTGTCCTTCTGCTCTAGTGAAACCTCACCTGGAGAACCACATCCTGCTCTAAGTTCTCAATACAGAAAAGACATGAAGCAGGTCCAGAGGAGGGCCACAAAAATGATCTGGGGGATGGAACACCTCTCCTTTGAGAAAAGGCTGAGAGAGTTTAGCCTGTTCAGCATGGAGAAGAGAAAGCTTCAGGGAAGTTTTCCAGTAATTATAGGCAGCCTACAAGAAATATGGGGACCATCTTTTTAGCTGAGTCTGTTGTAAGAGGACAAGTGGCAATGGTTTTAGACTAAAAGAGGGGAAATTTAGACTAGATATATGGAAGAAATTCTCTATTATGACGGTAGTGAAACACTAACACAGATTGCCCAGATGCCCCATTGTTGAAACCATTCAAGGTCAGGTTGGATGGGGTTCTCAGCAACCTAATCTACTTGATGATGTCCCTGCTTACTGAATAGGGGGTTGGATAAGATGACTTTTAAAGGTCCCTTCCAACTCAAACTATTCTATACTTTTACATGAATAAAGAAATCTGCTAATAAAAAACATTGACGATTTTCAGCACCAAGACAACCAAGAGCAAGACAAAGCAATGCCAGTACTAGTAAGCAGTGCAACACTACTAAGTGTCCATATGAAAAGCACTATACAAATACAACATAATCCTCTGAATAAAACTAACAAATAATAGAATTCTTAGTTGATAGAAGAGACTTACAGCTTAAAGACAATATCCTACACAATAAAATACATAATCATACAAGACTATACAACTGAAGTGAGTTTCAGAAGGTCTGACATCAGTGCCAGTATTGGTAAAATAATCTTTGCAATATTTAGTCCAATAAAGAGACCTCTGGATAGCACTTATCACTTTATTTTCCTCATAATATCAAAACGGATTTAGATTTGCTTTGTATCTATGTTTTAATTATGCTTCTGTGGATGTTTTTGGTACAAGGCCTCTGACCAAAGTGGAAAATTAGTTAAAAGGTTTTTTGAAAAACAGAAAGATCAATGTGGTAAAAGGTAAAATAAACCCTTTCTTTCTCCAGATGAGAAAGAAATGCAGAAGAAATTATCTTTCCAAACAAGAGATGCTTTATGGCAGTAACAGTTCTTCCCTGCTTTGTATGTCAGACAGCCAAAATTTTCAAAAATCTGCCCTAGTGAGGCCACATGTGGAGTACTGTGTCTAGTTCTGGGGCCTCCCATTCAAGAGAGACATAGAACTGCTTGAGAGAGTCCAGCACAGAGCCACAAATATGCTGAAGGGAATGGAACATCTTTGCTACAAGGAGAGATTGAGGAAGCTGGGGCTCTGCTGCTTGGAGGAGACTGAGAGGTGACCTCATCGATGTTTATAAATACAGAAAGAGTGAGTGCCCAGAGGATGGAGCCAGGCTGTGCTTGGTGATGCCCAATGACAGGACAAGGGGCAATGGGTGGAAGTTGAGGCATAAGAAGTTTCATTTAAACATGTTGAGGAATTTTTTCCCTGCAAAGGTGACAGAACACTGGAACAGGCTGCCCAGGGGAGTTGTGGAGTCTCCCTCTCTGGAGATATTCAAACTTCACCTGGACATGTTCCTGTGTGATCTGGTATAGGTGATCCTGCTCTGGGAAGGGGTTTGGACTGGATGAGCCTTCAAGGTCCCTTCCAGCCCCTGACATTCTGTGATTCTGTGACTCTACTAGAGTCAAACAGTGTAAATAATAGCAAAGGTACAAAAGCAGCATCAATGAAAGACCATTGGGTTTGGCTGAAGTTGAGTGTCCTAGGTTGAGTCCCTCCCTCCTCATCTGCTGTACTTTTGTTTTTCATTTAAATGCCACTAAATCTTAAAATAAAATAATCAAAATGTACAGTGAACAACAAAATCTGTATGAAAACCTTTACTGCTTACTTTCATCACTGAGCAAATAATCAACTCTTATCTCATTTATTTACCCTAAATGACAGTTCCTCTTCTGAAAACTTGTTCTGGGCCAATTCACAAGATCACAGGATGTCAGGGGTTGGAAGGGACTCAAAGACAGCATCGAGTCCAAAACCCCTGCCAGAGCAGGACTATACAATCTAGCTCAGGTCACAGAGGAATGAATCCAGAAAGGCCTTCTCTCCAGAGGAGACACTACAACCTCTCTTGGGAGACTCTTCCAGTGCTCTGTGACCCTTACAGTAAAGAAGTTCCCCCATGTGTTCAGGTGGAACCTCCAGCTTACATCCATTGCTCCTTGTCCTATCAGAAGGGAGCAAGTGAGCAGAGCCTGTCCCCTCTCCCCCCATCTTGTGACATACAGCCCTCAGATATTCGTAAACATTTATTAAATATTTATAAACATTTATTAAATCTCCTCTCAGTCTTCTCTTTTCCAGACTAAAAAGCCCCAGGTCCCTCAGGTTCTCCTCATCAGGCAGTGCTGCAGTCCCCTAATCATCTTCATAGCCTTCCACTGGACCTTCTCCGGCAGATCCCTGTCCCTCTTAAACTGGGGAGCCCAAAACTGAATGCAGTACTCACACGTATTATGTGCCTTCCTCACCAAGTACTTCGGAAGTGCCATAAGTTTTCAGCTACTGACTATTTCATATAAATTCAATTACCAAAGCACCACTACCTTCTCAAGAAAGAAGGCATTTAGACAGTTATATAAACAGTGATACGATTTGCAGGGAAATAGTATTTTTTTTCCCTATTCACTATCTACAGGTAATGCACAATTCTTACATTCCTCAACAACCTTAAAGTTCTTCTGGAGAGGTCAGTGCACTTTATGCATCCTTCTGTGTCTGTTATGTGTTTGTTTATGAGCTACCTAGACTTGGAGTCAAGAAGAATACAAGCCAAATCCACAAACACAAGAGCTATCCACAACCTAATACCTGACAGAGTTTAGTACTGTCTGGAAAATGGAAGGAATACCGTACATTCAGCAGAATTTAGGACACTAGAATTTGTTTGAGCAGCACAGAAGATAGAACTTGTCTCCAACAGCTGGGCCTTTCTTACTAACTAATGCAGAAATTCCTCACTGGAACTTTGTTGATGATTTATTGAGATCTGGTAAAATGTCTTATATTTTTATTTCTCTAACACTGTTACTACTGAGGCTAATATTTGTAATGGAGGGTGGTGTGTATGAAAGTTATGTGAGGTGTGAGCAGGTGGTCTGCTCAGTATGGTGGCTGGGCTTAAGGAGGAAGTTGAGAGACTAAGATCTGTATGGGATTGTGAAAGGGAAATTGACTGGTGGAGCCAGGGTATACCATCCCTGAGAGAGGGGCAACAAGTATCAGAGGATTCTGTTTCCTCTCATTCCCCTGATAAAATGGGTAAAGGAGGAGACCCTGGAGATGAGGGGAAATGGAGACAGGTCCCCCACCTAGGGGCAGGAGAGCCGCCTCCCAATCTTCTTCGTCTTACCTTGCATAACAGATTCAGGGTACTAGTAACTGAGGATCAGGCAGAGGAGGATGGAGGAGGAAATCCATGTGCTCAGTTGCCCAGGGTGTGTCAGCCTCCCCTGAGAATTAAGACTATTGAAACAAAGGAAAAAAGGAGAGTGATAGTTGTAGAAGATTCACTACTGAGAGAACAGAGGGACTGATATGTCTGCCTGACCCCTCTCATAGGGAGGTGTACTGCCTACCTGGAGCACAGGTTAGGGATGTTGTTAAGAAAATTCCTAATCTAGTCCACTCTATGGACTACTACCCATTATTGATCTTCCATGTAGGAGGAGAGGAAATAATGGCTAGTGGTCCCAGAAAAAAATTTTAAAAGACTTCAGGGCTTTGGGACGAGTGATATAGGACTCAGGGGCACAAATCATCTTTTCATGTTATTCCAACCAATGGCAGAGACACTGGAATAAGTAGCCAAGTGCAGTCTTTTAATACGTGGCTCTGTGGATAGTGTCACCACCATAAATTTGTTTGGTTTTTTTTTATAATGGTATGACCTATATAGCATCAGAGTTGTGACACCACACAGCAGACACCTCTCTCAAAGGGGGAGGAGGGTCTTTGCAGAGGAGATAGCAGGGCTAGTTGACAGGGCTTTAAATGGGATGTGAAGGGGGAGGGGGACAAAGTAATCAGACCTCCATGTGGCAAGGTGTGGGAGGACAGATCAGTGTGGGAGAAATAGGGGATTAGTAAGGGTTCTCACCTTGCTGCCCAGAAGGATCCTGGGGACAGAATAATGCAGAGATGAGCCATATCCACTTCAGGTATTAGCTGCCAACAAGGAAACATCAAGTGGTATGTGGTAGTAATGACATGAGGAGTAGAGATAGGCTAGTAGCTACAGAGGTGTCTGAATATGTAGAGGTCCAAGTACTGACTGAGGAAAGCATGTTCAAAGAACAGGATAAAGGAAAATCAGTGAGTAAGTCAGCTCCAATAGAAGCACAACTGAAATGCCTCCACACTAATGCAAGGAGCATGGGAAACAAACAGGAAGAACTACAAATATGTGCAAGTCTCCAGGGTTATGATGTCATTGGCATCACTGAGACATGGTGGGATGGAGCTCATGATTGGAGTGTGAATAGATGGTTATAGACTCTTCAGGAAGGGGAGAAGGGGAGGGGATGTTGCCCTTTACATCAATGATGAACTGGAATCCATGGAGCTCAACCTGGGGATGTGCAATGCCAAAACAGAGAGCATATGGGTAAAGGTTAAAGGGAAGGCACGGGAAGGCAACATCATAGTAGGAGTCTGATAAAGACTCACTGCTCTGGACTTCAGAAGAGCAGACTTCAATCTCTTCAGGAACTTCCTTGGCAGGGTGCCATGGGAAAAAAACTCTAGAAGGAAGGGGGGCCCAGGAAAGCTGGTCAATGCTCAAGGATCATCTCCTCCAGACCCAGGAGCAAGGCATCCCAAAAAAGAGGAAGGCAGGTAAGAATGCAAGGCCTGCATGGATGAATGGAGAGCTCTTGGACACGCTTAGATGCAACAAGAAAGCTTAAAGAGAGTGGAAGCAAGGACAGGTAACCTGGGATGCATAAAAAGACATTTGTGCAAGCAGAGATCAGGTTAGGAAAGCTAAAGCACAGCTTAATCTGGCTATGGACATTAAGGGGAACAAGAATATTTCTTCAAGCATATTAGTTAGAAAAGGAGGACTAGGGAGAATGTGGGAACCTTCCAGAAGGGAAATGGAGAGCTGGTGACAAGAGATATGGATAAGGCTGAGGTGCTCAATGGCTTCATTGCCTCAGTCTTAAGTAGCAAGGGCTCCAACCACAATGTCCAAATTACAGAGGCAAAAGTAAGGACTGGGTAGGATCTGCCCACTATAATTGAAGATCATGTTCATGAGCTCCTAAGGAATCTGAACATGCACAAGTCCATGGGGCCTGATAAGATCCACTCATGGGTCCTGAGGGAATTGGCAGATGAAGTTGCCAAACCCCTGTCCATCATATTTGAAAGGTCATGGCAGACTGGTGAAGTTCCTGCTGACTAGAAAAGGGCAAATATAACACCTATCTTCAAGAAGGGAAAAAAAGATGACCTCAGGAACTACAGACCAGTCAGTCTCACCTCTGTGCCTGGCAAGATCATGGAGCAGATCCTCCTAAAGGGTCTGCTAAGGCAAATGGAAAACAAAGCAGAGGTGATTGCTGGTAACCAGGATGGCTTCACCGAGGGCAAATCATGCCTGACCAATTTTCTGGCTTTCTATGATGAAGTCACAGCCAACAGTGGACAAGGGAAGGACAACTGATGTCATGCCATGCTGACCTATAAGTTAGCTCTGCTGAATAACAAGCCCTAATACTTTGAGCTTGTATGCCTGGAAACTGCCTTGCTCAAATTAGCCAGGGAATAGGCATAATTGCCTCCACACTACTGGCCTGCTTAGGCAGCGTGACATCTATGCCAAGACTGCACATCTGCCAAGACATCCTGCCTACACCTGTGTGTTGGTTTGAGCTAATTGGAGGATCTGAGTGAGAAATTAGACTATTGGCTGAGAGACAGTTAAATATAGTGTTTGGTTACCCTCTCTTGGGGATTTTGGTCTCCGGGAGGGGTGTGGTGTCTGTATTACCTTTTCACTGTATATATCTGTAAATATCTGTTATATCCTGTAAATATTTGCTAATATATTGTGCATTGCTGTAAATATAAAGCTTCATTTACTAACTTCCAGTATCCTGAGTTCTAGCTGGGGTTTATAAAAGGTGGGAGGGGCAGGTAACTGCTAACCCATTACATCTTTTTAATTGGTGCCCAACATGGGTCTTGAGGTTTAATTACATCTGTTTGGATGTTGATTAAATCCTGGAAGTTAAAAATGAAGCTGATCTGGATATTGTGTTCAGGTTTTCCTTCTCTGATTTTCTTGTTTTTTGCATAGATGGCTTGTGGCAACAATTGGTACCTATATTTGGAATATGGCATGGTGGAAGTTTAAAAAGATGATTTGGGATTACGGAGACTATTTTTTCAGTTATGTAGGGTTAAATCTAACTGAATTAGCTCTAATGTTGTTTTTGATGCTTTTAATAAATCAGGAAATATATAGTTACTCAAATGCATGGGTAAAGGTGATAATGCCCCAGAGTACTATATTGGACCCCTGTGAGAATTTCTATTCAAAGGCGATGGTGGTATATTTAAGCTGTGTCATAGTTTTCCTATTAATAATAATATTAATATTAATATCTCTATTGAGTACTTTAAAAAACGCTGTCACTTTAAG
>VWZI01021749.1:754-17235 GCA_013396835.1 Psilopogon haemacephalus
GGGGAGGCAAAGAGCAGCAGGCAGAGAAGAAATGCATCACAAAGCCAGGCAGCAGAGAAGAGCCCTTCACCCCTGCAGCCCCACCCGGGACCGTGGGCAGGCTCCCAGGCAGCCACATCCAGCAGCGCGCTGCAGCCTGTGCCAAGTGCTGCAAATCCGAGCAGACAGCTCAGTCCCATCCATCTCTGCACAAAGCAAAAATAGAGATGCCAGGAGCTGGGCACGTCTGCCTCCTTCCAAGGTGATTTAAGGAGAGCAGCCATGGAGCTCGAGTCACTTTTTCTGGTGGCCCTGGGAGTCGCAGGCGTCGCTGCTGGGTTGCGAGGAGAGCAGGGGGCACACAGCTCCCTCCCCTGCCAGCAGCAGGCTGGACGTGCACATCCCTGCTCCCAAAATCCAGGCGTGTCCTGAGCAAGCAGAGAGTCACCCTGACCCCAGCAGCAGGGTCAGCCCCAGTCTCAGGGGACCTCCTCTGGCTTCAAGAGCCACCTGTGTGGGGTGGAGGCAACAGACAGCAGTGGAGGGAAGGGGATGAGCTTGGTTAGTTTGGGTCCTGTGAGGTTGGGGAGGACTCACAGAACGACAGGGGTTGGAAATGACCTCTGGAGATCTAGTGCAAGCCCCCTGATAGTCTGGGAAATGCTGTTGTATTTGGCAGCAGCTCATGCAGGACAAACAGACCATCCTGTCAATGCCCTTCCTGCACAAGGCCTGCCAAAGAGCTGCTGACCCAGCTCTGAACCAGCACACACAGAATCAGTCAGGGTTGGAAGGGACCACAAGGATCAGCCAGTCCCAACCCCCCTGCCATGCCCAGGGACACCCTACCCTAGAGCAGCCTCACCACAGCCTCTGCCAGCCTGGCCAAAAACACCTCCAGGGATCTGGCCCCAAACACCTCCCTGCAGGGGCAACCCATTCCAGCCTCTCACCACTCTCATGCTCAGGAACTTCCTCCTCACCTCCAGCCTCAATCTCCCCACCTCCAGCTTTGCTCCATTCCCCCTAGCTTGTCACTCCTTCATAGCCTCAAAAGTCCCTCCCCAGCTTTTTTTGTAGCCCCCTTCAGATCCTGGCAGGCCACAATAAGGTCTCCTCAGAGCTTCCTCTTCTCCAAACTGAATATGGAAACCTGGCATGGGAGGCCAGAGCCTCCTTTCCCCATCCCTCTCCTCTCAAGCCATGGCAGAGACTCTCACCACATTTCAGTGAGACATCCTCAAGCTTTCTGCATGCCCAGAGCTGTGGAGACCCAGAGCATCCCACCAGCTGGCAACGAGATGCCAGTCCCTCTACCTGCCCCTGCATGCCCCAGGGGCCAGAAAGAGCCCCAGGAGAAGGGGGGGATGGATCACCCTGAGCCCAAATCCCTCTCCAGCCAATGGCAGTGGGGACCTGCCCTTGACTGATGTGCAGCAGCAGCAGGAGGCCACCTGCACACACAAACACACACAACTCGTAGTGAAACCTCTGGGTTCAATAATGATCAATAATGACCACAAGTTTTGCTGTGCCCTGAGATCTTCTGGCCCTGTAAAGCCCCCACCCTGGATCTGGATGAAGATGATGGATTTGGGGTTACCCACACCGCCCACAAAGCAGAATCAGATGGTGATGGGAAAGTGGAAAGCCTGGGAGACAGCAAGAGCCACAGACAGAGCAAGTTCTTCTCAACCAGGCTGTGGAGAAAAGCTTAGTGCAGAGTGGACACCAAGGATGCTGAGATGGCAAAGGGGAGCAAGATGTAGCCTTGGTACTCTATGGGAGACAGCAAGACCCACGGACACAGCAGTCTGTGGAGAAAAGCTTAGTGCAGAGGGGACACCAAGGAAACTGAGATGGCAAAGGGGAGCAAAATGTAGCCTTGGTACTCTATGGGAGACAGCAAGACCCACGGACAGAGCAGTCTGTGGAGAAAAGCTTAGTGCAGAGGGGACACCAAGGAAGCTGAGATGGCAAAGGGGGGCAAGATGTAGCCTTGGTACTCTATGGGAGACAGCAAGACCCACGGACACAGCAGTCTGTGGAGAAAAGCTTAGTGCAGAGGGGACACCAAGGAAACTGAGATGGCAAAGGGGAGCAAAATGTAGCCTTGGTACTCTATGGGAGACAGCAAGACCCACGGACACAGCAGTCTGTGGAGAAAAGCTTAGTGCAGAGGGGACACCAAGGAAGCTGAGATGGCAAAGGGGGGCAAGATGTAGCCTTGGTACTCTACAGAGGAACACTGCAGTGCATCCTCAGACACAAAGGGCTCATGTCCCCTGAGCTCACAAGCTACTCCCTCAGGCACAGATATACTGAGACTGCTAATTAAACCAACAGCTCCTAATTAATTCTCAGTTGTCCCCATCCTCCTGGGTCCCTCCTGTCAGTTCAGCAGACACAAATAGTCTGGGGCATCTCATGAGCCAGGGAGGCAAGAGCAGAGCTTACACAGAACGCTGAAGGCAGCAGCAGGCTGGGCACAGGGTTCAGGACTGTCTGGGGAGGATTTATCTTCTGCCTTCCAGAGCCCAGCAGAGGGGCAGGGAGGGGATTCAGCCTCTAATGTGGAAGGAGATGAGTTGTCTACAAGAGTAGATCAAGCTTTCCATCTCTTACTCAAATCCAAGCCTGTAGCTGGGCCCTGGGAGGTGACTTTTCTGGAACTGACACACACTGAGCAGCAGCTCCCACACCAGCAGCAGCCTCCAGCACACGGAGGCCTTGGCTGCTGTTCCCTGTGACCCGGGGGGACATTCCACCTCCCCCAGCCTGCCAGCCCAGCACACAACTCACACCCAGCACAGCTCTCTGCTGGGAGGCAGCAGACAGGCTCACAATTGCTGCAGTTTGACCTGTCTGTGCCCCTGCACAAGTCCAGCTGGGGCTCAGGGCCACCCCACAGCCCCCTCCCCCTGCACTGGCACAGGCTTCAGCATCAGTTACTCTCCAGAACCTCCAGGATCTGCTGCTCAGCCATTCCTTCCCAGCTTGGCACTTACCCTCTGCACCCTGCAAGAGGCTGCACCAGCCCCATCACTCACAGGCACAGTCCCTGACCTTTCAGTGAGCTCCTTGCCAGGACACCGGAGACAGCCCTGAAAGCCCAAGCCCAGCAAAACCCATCCTCAAGACCCAAACTCTCAGTTCTCCCTGGCTGCAGTAACAGCCTGCTGTGAGCTGAAGGCAAGGGGACCCAGCTGGGTCTCCTGCACAACCTGGAGAAAGCCCAGACCCTCCTCATGCTGCAGGCAGGCTGAGCCAGCTCCTCAACACAGCCTGGGAGATCAGAGAATGGGTTAGGTTGGAAGGGACCTCAAAGCTCAGCCACTTCCAACCCTCTGTGCCATAGGCAGGGACACCTCCCACTAGAACAGGTCACTCAAAGCCTCATCCAGCCTGGCCTTGAACACCTCCAGGGAGGTTGTGGAGCACAGAATGTGATCAAAGATCACATTCTGTGCTTCTGTGCTCCACAACCTCCCTGGGTAACCTGTGCCAGTGTCTCCCCACCCTCACTGCAAACAACTTCCTCCTAACATCCAGTTTCAATCTCCTCTCTGCCACTTCAAACCCATTCCTCCTTCTCCTGTCTTTGTCAATAGTCCCTCCCCAGCCTTCCTCTGGCCCCTTTCAGATCCTGCAAGGCCACTCCAAGGTCTCCTGGCAGCCTTCTCCTCTCCAGGCTGCAGAACCCAAACTCTCTCAGCCTGTCCTCACAGCAGAGCTGCTGCAGCCCTCTCAGCTGCATCTTGGTGGCCTCCTCTGCACTGGCTCCAACCCTTGCATGTGCTGCTTGTGCTGGGGGCTGCAGAGCTGCAGACAGTGCTGCAGGTGGGGTGTGAGGAGAGCAGAGCCAAGGGGCACAATCCCCTCCCTTGCCCTGCTGCCCACAGCTGCTCTTGCTGCAGCCCAGCACACAGTTGCTGTCTGGGCTGCACTCACACTGCAGCCTCATCTGGAGCTTTGCACCAGCCCAGACCCCCAGGTCCTGTTCCTCAGGGCTGCTCTCAGCCATTGCCCACCCAGCCTGGAGCTGTGCTTGGGATTGCAAAGATCTCCACTTGTAACAACAACACAGGAGTGACAGCTCTGCTCCCTGGGCAGTGTGACCCAGGTAAAACAACACACAAGTTATTTTAGCCATTTAGTGCCCAGCATGAGCAGGGCCAGGCTGGTGCAGGTGGTCTGGAGCCCTCAGCTCCAGAAGCCTCCAAGCAAAGCCCAGGCAGGTGTGCAGCTGTTAGAAAAGCAGAGCAGCAAAACCTCCCCAAGTCCTTTCCAGGCAGGCTGATCCTCTCCCCCTCTGCAAGCACTTTCTGCCATCAGCCTGGGAGCAAGAGGACAACCTACATTCTTCCAGCCTCTCTCCAAAAGCAGAGGTCAAGGCAACAACCCCAGGCTTGGGCTGCTGCTAGGACAAGCTCCGAGGGCTTTTCTCCCCGCTGGAGCTGACAGCTTTATTTATAGCATGGCAGGGTTGGAGCAGTGTGCTGCCTGCCCTGGGAGGAAGGAGGTGCTGGCTGCCCTGGGAGGAAGGAGGTGCTGGCTGCCCTGGGAGGAAGGAGGTCATCTCCAGCATCTGGAAGGCTGAGGGCGTTTAACCAGGCTGGCCCCGCACACGGCAGGCTGCGGGCGCAGGCTCCACAGGGGCTGCAGGAGGGGGACCAGCAGGTGCCACAGGCTGCATCTTGAGGCTGCCACTCCTGTGCCAAAGGCATGCACAGCTCCTCACTAACAGCCTGGGAGAGCTGGGGCTGTTCAGCCTGCAGAAGAGAAGGTTCCAGGGAGGCCTTAGAGCAGCCTTCCAGTAGCTGAAGGGGGATACAGGGGAGCTGGGGAGGGACTTTGGACAGGATGTGCTGACAGGATGAGAGGGAATGGATTGAAGCTGGAAGAGGGGAGATGTAGACTGGATGTTAGCAAGAACATCCCTCAGCAAGTTTGCTGAACACCCCAAGCTGTGTGGTGCAGCAGCCAGGCTGGAGGGCAGGGATGGCATCCAGAGGGACCTGGGCAGGCTGCAGAGGTGGGCACAAGCCAAGCTCAGGAGGTTCAACAAGGCCAAGGGCAAGGTCCTGCAGCTGGGTCGAGGCAATGCCAAGCACAAATGCAGGCTGGGCAGTGACTGGCTGGAGAGCAGCCCTGAGAAGGACTTGGGGGTGCTGGGGGATGAGAAGCTGAAGATGAGGCAGCAGTGTGCACTTGCAGCCCAGAAAGGCAAGCAGAGCTCATCCAGTCCAATCTAGCACCCAGCCCTACCCAATCAACCTGACCATGGCACTAAGTGCTCCATCCAGTCCTTTCTTGAACACCTCCAGGGATGGGGACTCCACCACCTCCCTGGGCAGCCCATTCCAATGCCAATCTCTCTCTCTCTGCAGAATTTCTTCCTAACATCCAGCCTATACCTCCTCTGGCACAACTTGAGGCTGTGCCCCCTCATTCTGTTGCTGGTTACCTGGGAGAAGAGCCCAACCCCAGCTGGCTACAACCTCCCTTTAGGTAGTTGTAGAGAGCAATGAGCTCTGCCCTGAGCCTCCTCTTTTCCAGGCTGCACACCCCCAGCTCCCTCAGTCTCTTCTCTTGGGGCTGTGCTCCAGGCCCCTCACCAGCTTCATTGCCCTTCTCTGGGCACCTTCCAGCACCTCAACATCTCTCTTGAATTGAAGGGCCCAGAACTGGACACAGCACTCAAGATGTGTCCTCACCAGTGCCAAGTACAGGGGAAGGAGAACCTCCCTGCTCCTGCTGCCCACCCTGCTCCTGCTCCAGGCCAGCATGGCACTGGCTCTCCTGCCCACCTGGGCACACTGCTGGCTCCTGTTCAGATGAGACAGGAGGCACTGCAGGAAGAGCTGGCAGGGAGAGGCAGCTCTCACAGCTCACTACCACTATCTCCATGCCAGCCACCCACCTCAGCCACACTGCCTGCAGTCACAGCCTCCTCTCTAACATCCATCTCTCGAGTATCTGAGGGGAACTGCAGAGAGGCTGAGGAGGAGCAGAAGGCTGGAGGAGATGGTGGCAGTGTTTCATGTGGATCTTCAACCCCTCTGCCGAGTGAAGCCAACTTTCAGTCTTAAGAAGCTTCTTTTCTTTCTGCTTCTCTGGACAGAAGTGGAGAGGGGGAAGCTCTGGGCTGCACGGAGATCAGCATGCCTGCTCTCCTTCAGACTCACTTCTGGTCACCCCATCCACGAGAGCCATCTGTGAACTTACAGATGGATGGAACCAAGCCTCAGGCAGGGCTTGCAGCAGCAGTCACACCTCGGCTAAGAGCAGCTCAGCTTCTGGCACTGCCTTATCCTCCTCCTCCTCTCTGTTCAGGACTCAGTACAGCCCAGCTCCTGTCTCTCTCTCATGCCCAGAGCAGTTCCACCAGCTCTGTGAGGATCCTGCCTGCCAACACAGACACCTCTGAGCAGCAAATGCTGCCAGCTTGGTACAGAAACATCTCTTATGTGGGATCTCAGTGAGGTCCAGAAGAGTTTTACTCACAACCCAAATTTACTGGCATCTTTTCTCAGGGCATCTGGGCAACCTAAACTTCCTTTTCTGAGCCCTGCATTTAAGCAGGCTCCCTTCTGGCTCACTCTTCAAAGCAAAGCAAGGCTACACACACATGTGTTTGGCCCTAGAAGGTCCCTGTGGGAGAGGAACACAAACCCTACATGCCCATCGTGCAGCCAGACAAGTGGAGCAGGGCCAGCAGCTCACCCTGGCTCACAGGAACGCTGATGGACACCAGGAACTGCCAGCACTCAACACTTCAGCCAGCCAGGGACCACAGCCACCCTTCCTCAGGCTCAGCATCACTGACACAGAGCAGAGGAACCTCTTTTTTTAGAGCTCACTCAAACTGAAATAGGTTCCCACCCAGCACTTAGCAGGGCTTCAGGCAAAGCACTTAGGATATTCCTGTGCACTTCACTTGGCTGTCTAAAAAAGGAAGAACCGGGCAAGAAACCCCACCACAAGCCACTGCGGGTCTCAGGAGGCATTTGCTGGGTGCTGTGAGATCAGGCAGGGCCATGCTGTAACCAACTACCTCTCTGACCTCCCAAAAACTCCAGAGTGCTCTCCCAGCAAGTGCAGAGGCAGGCAGCTCCTGCCAGGCGGCTGGCACAGCAAGCTGGAGATCCACCCAAGCAAGGGCAGCCAGGGAGGCTGAGCTCTCTGATGTCCTGGGAACACACACCTCTGTTTGTGACCACTGCCAGCTCTGCTCTCTTCTTCCCACAGCCCGGAGCAGGTTCCACAAGCTCTCCCCAGCATCCAGCCCCCCTGCTCCCTGCCACAGGAGCATCTCCCCCTCCACGCCGGGTGCCAAAGCCACTGCAGGCAGATAAACAGCCCCGGATCAGGTTTCTCTGCTTACCACAAAGAACTTGATTCACCAGAGCCTACTCCCTTTTCAGGCTCTTTCTAAATAAAGGCTTCAAAGACTTGTGGAAATTCATGCTTAACAAGCTTACTGTAATGCCAGAGAACAACGCTCCTGTGAGCCCCGAGCTGCTGCTGCACTGACTCACACTGCTTTGCTTCTGACACTCTCAGATAGACTTCAAGCACCAATCCAGGCTGGGCAGGGACTGCCTGGAGAGCAGCCCTGAGCAGAGGGACTTGGGGGTGCTGCGGGAGGAGAAGCTGAAGATGAGGCAGCAGTGTGCACTTGCAGGGCAGAAAGGCAAGCAGAGGCTGGGCTGCAGCAGGAGCAGTGTGGGCAGCAGGGCCAGGGAGGGGATTCTGCCCCTCTGCTGTGCTCTGCTGAGAGCCCACCTGGAGTAGTGCATCCAGTGCTGGAGCCCCTGGGACAAGAGGGACGTGGAGATGCTGGAGGTGTGCAGAGAAGGGCCCCGAGGATGCTGAGAGGGCTGCAGCAGCTCTGCTGTGAGCACAGCCTGAAAGAGTTGGGGCTGTGCAGGCTGCAGAAGAGGAGGCTCCCAGGGGACCTTCTTGTGGCCTTCCAGGATCTGAAGGGGCAAACAGAAAAGCTGGGGAGGGACTTTTGAGGCTATGAAGGAGTGCCAGGACTGGGGTGAATGGAGCAAAGCTGGAGGTGGGGAGATTGAGCCAGGAGGTGAGGAGGAAGTTCCTGAGCATGAGAGTGGTGAGAGGCTGGAATGGGTTGCCCCTGCAGGGAGGTGTTTGGGGCCAGCTCCCTGGAAGTGTTTTTGGCCAGGCTGGCAGAGGCTGTGGGCAGCCTGCTCTAGGGTAGGGTGTCCCTGGGCACGGCAGGGGTGTTGGAACTGGCTGATCCTTGTGGTCTCTTTCAACCCTGCCTGATTCTAGGATTCTAAGGGTGCATTTAGTGCCTCCTTGCAGGTGCTGCAGTGGGGAGGCAGCAAGGTGCAGTGTGGGATCCCTGCTGAAGATCTGACACACTGCACTGAGCTCCGGAGCTCTGCTTTCACACATCTCATTTGTCAAGAACTCCCCCAGCACCAGAGGCTTTGGAGGAAGCAGCCAGAATCCACTTCACTCCGCACAAGAGCTGCTCCTATGATTTTCTTTGATGCCATTCAAGGCAAGCAGCTGGATTCTCTATTTATAGCAAGATCATCAGTTTGGGGAAACGACTCCTTTTTGTCATCAGAGCACAGGGTAGGTAGCAAACCCTCACTCTGCTAGGAGTGCTGCAAGTTGGCAAAGACATCATGGTCAGGCTGGAGACTTGCAGAGGTCCAAGCAGACAGAAAAATGAAGCATTTAGGACCAAGAGCCAAACCTGACACTCCCTGTCAAGAAAGAAGCCAACTCAACCCCTGCACACCAACAAATAACTATCTGAGGGCTGGGGGTCAGGAGGGGGGGGACAGGCTCTGCTCACTGCTCCCTGCCATAGGCCAAGGAGCAATGGATGGAAGCTGCAGCACAGGAGGTTGCAGCTCAAGACAAGAGGCAACTTCTTGCCTGTGTGGGTCCCAGAGCAGTGGCACAGGCTGCCCAGAGAGGTTGTGGAGTCTCCTTGTCTGAAGCCTTTGAAAGGCTGTCTGGATGTGTTGCCATGTGCCCTGAGCTAGCTTGGATGGTCCTGCTCTGGCAGGGGGGATGGACTGGATGAGCTCTTTGGGTCCTTTCCAGCCCCTAACAGCCTCTGAGCCTGTGAACTCAACCCTCCCACACACTGGAGCTTTCCTCCCTGGAGATGGCTTCCAAGGCAGTGTTATTGAAGTCTTATCCCAGGCAGGATCAGAGGTTCAGATGGGTGCATTCAGGAGGGCTGGCAGCAAGCGGCTGCAGCTTTGTCACCTCTGGCCTGAGCTGCTGGAGCCAGAAGGGGCCAGGAGGATGGCTCCATCAGGAAGAACAAAGGACTGGAAGTTGTAAGCATTAGTGCTCCAGAAATGATTCATGCTTCTTGGAAGCAGCCTTTTTGCTACAGACACCCGATAAGCTCTGCTTTCTAATCAGCACTACGATGCTCAGAGCGTTTTGAAACCAGGTCTCCAAATAATTTCAGCCTGGCACTAGCTTGCCACCCCTTATCTTACAGCCAATTGAGTTGGAAGAGCCCTCTAAGATCATTAACTCCAACTGCCAACCCAACACCACCAGGGCCATCAAACCATGTCTTTAAGTGCCACGGCCACAGGTTTCTCCAACACCTCCAGAGATGAGGACTCCACCACCTCCCTGGGCAGCCTGTGCCAATCCCTGACCACTCCTGCAGCAAAGATATTCTTCCTCTAACCTAACCCTCCCCTGGCACAATTTCAGGCCATTTCCTCTCCTTCTATCACTTGATACTAGGGAGAGGAGCCCAACCCTCACCTTACTGCAGTCTGCCAGAGTCATAGAGAGCAATGAGCTCTGCCCTCAGCCTCCTCTCCACACTGCACACCCCCAGCTCCCTCAGCTGATCCTCCCCAGCCCTCTTCTCCAGACCCTCCCCCAGCTTTGTTGTCCTTCTCTGGACAAGCTCCAGCCCCTCACTCTCCATGAATTCAGGGGCCCAAACCTGACCCCAGTATTCGAGGTGTGGCCTCACCAGAGCCATGACCCTGCTGGGTTGCTCTGTTAGTGGTCCAGGCCATGGTGCTGGTGGTCTTCTTGGCCACCTGAGCATGCTGCTGGCTCAGCCATGGTCAGCCCTGCTGGCAAACTCCCTGCCCATGGAGGCTCTCAGGGTTGGCACAAAGATGCTTCTCTCTCTTTAGGGGAAGGAGAAGGTGGGTTGGGAGGAGCAGCTCTGAAGAGCTACTGCTGAGTGCCTGCAGCACCTCTCTGCTTAATGGAGTGGAAAATGCTCCTCCCCGGCCCTGTTCTCCAGACCCTTCCTCCGTTTTGTTGCCCTTCTCTGGGCACCCCCCAGCTCCTCAAAGCCCTTCTTGGAGTGAGAGGCAAATAGGATCAAACACAGCATCCATCCTTCCCTCAGGACACCCCTATACTGTGTCTGCCACCATGATCTGACATCTCATGGTCTGGAGATAAACATGGGAGTTTGCTTGAGCCATTCAATTCCACCACATGGCACCAACCACCTCTCTGAACACAGCACCTGGGGCTGGCCAAAGCAGTACCCAGCCAGATACCCACTTTCTGCTGAAAGGTCTCTACCCACAAGCTCACTCACAGCCAAAGACCCAGCTCAGGCTCACCACTGGCCACCCCATCAGCTACTGGGACCTGGAGGATGTGGAGCTGCTGTTTAAAGGCCATGACAAGGAGACAGAAACCTGCACATCTCTGCGGTCTGAAGCTGTTTCACCTCCTATTTCAGACCCTGGACACGACCCAGGGACTCGGAGCACACAGAGGCACAACTCTGCAGAAGGCAAAAATCTGCTGACTGGCAGCAGTCTGGTCCCTTGCTCATTTTCTCCTCTCTAAGCAGTTTGCACTTCCACACGAGAGATTTGAGGAGTGACAGATTTTAAGAGCAGGACAAAGAGGTAATTAACTGCCACAGTGGTCCCCGTCGGGAGACTTCACAGGTCACAGTGGTAGCCAAAAGGCTTTCCATTGGGCACTTCAGCCACCAGCCCTCAAGGAAAGAGGTACCAAAGGAAAAGCCTGCACTGGTTGCTTGCCAGGCTGCTTCAGGAGCAGCTGCCCAGAGCAGGAGGAGGAAAGCCTTGCCCCAGTGCCTGGCAGAGCACCTTTCTCTATGCTTGGGCACAGGTCAGGTCTGTTAACAGCCTTGCAGTACAACCCAACCCCCTCATTTGTCCTTCCTGTCTTGGAAGAGCCTGAACATCCCTTTTCTCCAGACAGCAGAAGATGGTCTGCATGTCCATCCTGCTCTTCCTGGCTGCCAGAGCCTCTGGCACGACTTCAAGTCAAGTGCCAGCCATGCATCTTCTACAGGCATACCTCTTCCTCCTCCCCGAGGATAACTTTCAGCAGAAGCTATTCCACCACACGCTGCCCATGCACCCACACCTCCCTGGGCAGAGGGGCTGGCCTCAGACCCTCCCTAGCTCCTCCTCACCCGACCCTGCCTGCAGGGCCAGGCTAGGGATGGGGAGGAGAGGGCTGGAAATCCACAGGCTCCTTCCTCCCAGCCAAGCGGAGCCCTCCCTTGCCGCCTACCTGACTCCAGCCCTGAAAGATGAGCTGCGCCTCTGCCAGCTCTGCGCTGCTGCAGGGAAGGGATAAGCACTCACACCCCCTTTGTCACACTTGGAAGCGAATCAGACAGGCAGAACTGCGCTCCCTTTGCTCTCCCATTTCGTTAAACCAGAGCTGGGAGGTCGCAGCTGGCCAAGCCGAGGCGGCAGACGGAGCACAAGCGGAGGGAGCAGCGCAGAGAGGGCACACGACAACCTCACCGGTACTTATGGACTCCAGAGGAGTTGGAGCTCCGGCAACAAGCCAGCCAGGAGAGCAAAACAAACAAACGACAACAAAAAAATCATCCCTCTTTTGTTCCACAGCCTCCAGACAAGACTCAGCCACGCAGCTCCCTGCTGTCTGCCTGCAGAACAATGAGCGCAGAAAGTTTAATCCAGCGCCCCTGCAGCAGGAGCCAGCCAGGATGCCCAGCCGAGAGATGAGCATTCCTGGGGTGCCAGCCCCACCACAGCCTGGCACCCACCACTGCTGGCGGATGCCAAAGGGCTCCAGGAGCTCAGCCGGCACCGCCGGTGTCACCAGGGATAGCAGCTCCCAAGCACATCCTGCCCTCCCTGCGCTGCTGCGGCTCCCTTCTCACGCCCTGCCCCGAGGCTGAGCCCAGGAACTGGGTCCCTCCTGCCCCCACGGTATGGATGTGACCTGTGCTGCAAAGCACTGAGATTTCAAATCCACCTCTAACTCAGGACATAACAAGCTACAGACTGAATCCATTCTTTCAGCATCCCCAAAGCCCCTCAGCAGAACATGGTTTTCCTCTGGATCAGAGGTCAAGTGATAGAGAGGATCATGGCCATCAGAGTCCTTTGGTGTTACCTCTTCCCCTCCCAATGGGCACAGGTTACACAAACCTTTATTGCTTAAGGGTGGTGAGAAACCGGCACAGGCTGCCCAGGGAGGCTGTGGATGTCTCTCCCTGGAGGTGTTCGAGGCCAGGTTGGATGAGACCTTGAGCAGCCTGGTCTAGGGGGCTGGAAGCAGAATGATCTTTAAGGCTGGAGGTAGAAATGATCTTTAAGGTTGGAGGCAGAAATGGTCTTTAAGGCTGGAGGCAGAAATGGTCTTTAAGGCTGGAGGCAGAAATGGTCTTTAAGGCTGGAGGCAGAAATGGTCTTTAAGGCTGGAGGCAGAAATGGTCTTTAAGGCTGGAGGCAGAAATGGTCTTTAAGGCTGGAGGCAGAAATGGTCTTCAAGGTTGCTTCCAGCCAAAAGCACTCTATGAATCTATGAAGCATCAGAACCACCTTAAGTGCTGGCCAGACCCAACCTTCTTCCTGCAGCCCTTCAAGGGAAACAGAAGTCACCTCTCCATTTGGACAGAGGATGTGAGTGTCCTGCTTTTCAGCTTCATTCTTCATCACCAGCTTTCTCACTTCTCCATAGCAGAAGTGAGAATATTTACTACATTCAAGATCTGAGAAGGAAACAATGATTCACAGGCCCTCTGCTCTGCAGAAATGGGAGCTCTACACACCTGGATACTGCTAGAGCACCAACAGACGTAGCTATGAACTTGTGTTTGGAGCTTTGTAGCTCAAGACAGCGCTTTTAAAGTCATCACTGCATAAACCTGGACAGCCAAATAACAGAGAACAGCAGAGTGCTGAGATCTGCTCCAGGGAGCACTTGCAGTCTCTTTACTCCCTGTGCCCTGGCAGAGAGGGTTGTTATTTTGCCATTACACTCCTGCCCAGGAGAAGCCTCGCTGAACTGCAGGCAGCAGGGCTGAAATCATCTGTACCGACCCTGGGAGCCACAGAGTCGAGAGCAAAAGCGCTCCAGCACCCCCGAGCAGCAAAGCCTTTGTTCCAGCACACTCCTGCCAGCAAGCAGGGCTGCCTGTCCAGCTCGGAACAAACCTATTTCCCTCCCTCCTCTCCCCCCAAAATTAACTCCATCTCCAGCTGTCCCAGCGCCAGCTTCCTGTTCAGATTAATTATTCTTTGTACACCCGTGTTTGATGATTTACCCAGCAAGCCAGGCACAATGAGCAGGAATCCTGCACTCCCATTCCTGCCTCTCCCCCGAGGCTCACAAGTTTTCAGGGAAGGACATTTCCCCCCACCTTGGCACAGCAGGTGCCTCCTCAGAAGGGCCACCAAAGGGCAGCCGTGACGCTGCCGCGGGGTCAGCTGAAGATGATGGGATGCTGAGCAGCCTTCACTGCTAGTCAGCAGGGCTGGCACGGAAGCTGGCGTAGGTGGGAGCATTTCTGCTCCCAAAAGGTGTGTCTTCAGCTATGCTCTCCGATGACCCAAGCTTTCTGGCCTGTTCAGCAAGGCAGGGTGAGCTGGGCTGTGTCCTGCAAGGTCCACCTTTAGGAGGGTGCAATTTTCAAGAGCCCAAAATGGTTCACCTTTAGGAGGGTGCAATTTTTAAGAGCCCGAAATGGTTCACCTTTAGGAAGGTGCAATTTTCAAGAGCCCAAAATGGTTCACCTTTAGGAAGGTGCAATTTTCAAGAGCCCGAAATGGTTCACCTTTAGGAAGGTGCAATTTTCAAGAGCCCGAAATGGTTCACCTTTAGGAGGGTGCAATTTTTAAGAGCCCGAAATGGTCCACCTTTAGGAGGGTGCAATTTTCAAGAGCCCGAAATGGTTCACCTTTAGGAAGGTGCAATTTTCAAGAGCCCGAAATGGTTCACCTTTAGGAGGGTGCAATTTTCAAGAGCCCGAAATGGTTCACCTTTAGGAGGGTGCAATTTTTAAGAGCCCGAAATGGTCCACCTTTAGGAGGGTGCAATTTTCAAGAGCCCGAAATGGTTCACCTTTAGGAAGGTGCAATTTTCAAGAGCCCGAAAAGGAGCTGTCCCGGGCAGCAGTCATCTGCTGCCTGGTTGGCATTTGTGATCTCTAAAAACCACAACACAGGGAGGGCACCGCAGCAGTCTGGCTCAGGACACGGAAAGCACTCAGCCTCAGTGCTCTGGGCCTGACCTGCCATGGGTGAGCCCTTTGGGTCTTCTCCTGGGAGCTGTTTACCAGCCTTTGAAAAGTCACAGCTGGTCACAGGAGGGGTAGGTGTCAGATGCTACGTACAACAAGTTGCTGCCGCGCACCTCTCATCCCCACGCCCCAGCAGAAAGCCACAGCATGGCAGAGGCTGTCTGATGGCTCTGCTGTTGGGCCCATGGAGCTCAGCAGGGCTGTCTTTAGAAGCTCTTTCCAGAGCAGGGCTAAGCTGCCTACTGCCACACCAGGAAGTTTCAGCAGCTACACCAATGAGGGTGAAACAGTTCCTTCAGCCAGAAGGAAGGATGCAGACGTGAGAAAACCCCAGCACGGAGGGTTTAAACACCAGAGACCATAACCCAGAGAGCAACCAGGTCACACAGCAGAGTCACACTGTGCTGCTCTGCAGATGCTGATAGCACATCCCAGTGTGACTTACTTGGGCAGGTTCAGACACCAATTACCGAAAGCTTCCACCCCAGCTGATGAAGCCAACGTTCAGTGACCTCAGCCCAAAGCAGCCACTCAGGTCACCTCTGCACAGGAGGAGGAAGAGCCACACACCACACCTCAGGTTTTGACTCAACGCTGCTGATACTTAAACCAGATCTCGAAGGTTCACAGAGTCAGAGCAATAAGGAAGCAGAGAAGAAGCTCTAGAACAAAGAGACACCTTCCTCCTTCCCCGCAGCAGACTGGGATGCAAATGAAATGGGGCAAAGAGGAGAGAGAACCTGGCAGCTCCTCTCCAAGATGAGAGTTGTAGGGGCAGCAGCAAGGTGCAGCTGTGCCCAGCTGACAGCACAGCTGAGCCCTCCAAGGCCAAACTCATCTTGCCCGAGAGGCTCCTTCAGGAACTGGGCTGGAAGTCAGTGGGATGGGGCAAGGATGGAAGCCAGCCACAATGCACTAAAAACGTCTTTACTGGAAGAATTCTGTCTGGGAGTACCCTCCGAAGCGACAGACACTGGATGTGCAACTGGTGTGCTCTGACAGGAGCTGAACAGGCTACAAGTCTGTACTTGCCCTAGATATGTTTTTTCCTCAGGAAGCTTCCAAAAAATCTACTGCAGACAGCTGGGAGCGGTGCTCACAAAAGCAAGCACCGACAGCATCATCCAGGCTGAGCTCTCTTTTTAAGAGGTTTTGCATTTTCCATGCTTTGGTCTTTTCTCCCCCTCCTAATAATTTGTTTTAAAGGCAGAAGCGTGCACATGGGAGACGCAAGCGAGCAAGACGACCCCCTGGGAAAACACCAACTCGGCTCACATTTCCACAGCGCCGAGCACAAAAACAAACTTGTAAAGGCGAACGACTTGTTTAAGGCAGGGGAGCAAGTTCCCACTTGGGAAGATCTGGACCCAGCAGCATGCTTCACCCCAGTCCTCTGCCCTGCCCGGCTGAACCAGCCAGAGAAGGACCTGGGTCCCACTTGCAGCGACAGCCACCCATGCACCCCAGCCACCTCCTGCACCACCAAGGCTGCAGAGACCACTCCTGCCTGCCCACCACGCAGGTGGCCACTCTCTGCCCCTCACACAGCAGCACGTATTCAGCCTGGACCTCTCCCACACCGGTGCTTCCACAGCTCAAAACGCCCAAGCTCATTTCACATGTTACCAAAACGCTGGTGGGCAGCCCTCCTGCTGCAGACAGCATCGCCCACCTCCTCCCGGCCTCCTCCCATCACCCTGCCGTTAAAAAAAAAACAAAAAACAACGACACCCACTGGGGCACTCTGCCAGACCCGGGAGCACCGAGGCTCGGCGTTCACGGCAATGCTGGCAGCCCAGGGAGACCGCAGGGCACCGGGAAAGGGCTGAGCGCTGGGACCAGGCTCCCGCAGCCGCCTCCCGGTGCCACCGCCCTGGGCACTCGCCAGCTCCGGAGGCTGCAGTGAAACGAGACGGTGCTGGATTGAGGGGTTTTTTTGTTGTTGTTGTTGTTGTTTTTAGGGGGGGGA
>VWZI01021750.1:0-14054 GCA_013396835.1 Psilopogon haemacephalus
CATGGAATTAGAATTGGAAAGACAACATCTTCCAAAAGGACTCTCGTTTCAAACTGAGAAGCATCAGAAACTGTGGAAGCAAGAAGCAGTGGAGAGAGGTAAAAATCCCATTAACGCCACCCACTGTAGCGTTACTGTGTGGGTGTTTCAGTTCAACTGATTTTAGTCCCAGGACTGGGAACTCAGGAATGGAAGGAGGTGCTTCTGCCCAGGGGAGCAGCAGAGGGGTCAGCTGGGGAGTCAAACTCTCCCTCTGTGTTATCCCAGTTGCATTACATTTGTGCAGCATAGATGGACACTCCAGTTCTGACATCAGATCCGAACATGTACAGTGACCTTTTGACAGATTTTTAGATATAGCCCATGCGTGGGATCTTCTTCTGTCTCCTTTGGCCTGTGGAGCAAGAGACAAAGGACGGCGGGATCCCGGCTCGACAAAACGTTAGCTGCGTTGGCCGGGAATCGAACCCGGGTCAACTGCTTGGAAGGCAGCTATGCTCACCACTATACCACCAACGCCACTGTCAGCGAACACCCCAACCCAGCCTCCTTCCCACGGTCCCCTGCGCCTCCACGGGTTAGCTGTCTCTTCCCAATTATACTCATGGGCCCACCACCACAAACGCTGCCCTGAGTGTGCACTCTGTATGTCTGAAATGTTGGCTAGCAAGTCCCCAGTTGCACTAGCCACCACCTAGGGCACATGAGCATCAGGGACCATGCAGCGTTTGAGCATCACACTGTACAGTGGAGGCAGTGACACAAGCAGATGTGCTGTCTAGGTGGACCTGTGGTGCTGTGAGCACAGGCAACCAACCATCTAGCTGCTCACTCTTTGACCCACCTTTAGTAAGCTTCAGGCCACTCAAAACTGGATCAGGAACTAATGACTAAGGATAAACACAAGGATGTGGCTTAGCAAAAATTGCTTTAAGCAGAAAAAAATCAATCTGGGCAGGGAATATTAATTTATTGTAAATTGAAATAGATTCACATAGTCATAGGGATTCACCTTCCCTTCCTCTTGCCTCATCTTCATGCTTCACTCCAGACTCCTCCATCCATCCAAGCTGCACAGAGAGAATGCATTTTCCCTCCACTCTTTCTGATCCCTCCCACTCCTCCTCCCTTCTTTACCTGGCATTCTCTAGCTTCTCTGGAATACAGTTTTGCAGAGGGGCCACCAACTTTGCTGATGGCTCAGTTGTGTCATGCAGTGGACCCACTGTAGAGGTGGAATTGATTGTGTCTGGGACAGGGTAGCTCTTTTCTCAGATCTCCCTGCAGCACCCCTTCACCACCCAGCACATACAGCCACCACAGTGCCCACTGGAAAGATCTGGCCAGACCTACAGGTGGGTGTCACAGCAAACAGACTCGGATGGAGAAAATCCCCAGATGGTTATGTTAATCACAATGGTGTTTCCTAAAGTAGTCCCAGCCTTGTCCTCCTCTCCATCTGCAGGTTCCTGGAGGTCACTGCTCATGGCTGAAAAATTGGGGATTGATCTTCCTGCTGAGAAGGAAGAACTCAGGACATACATGTCTCCTTGTTGAGAGGTCTTCTGTGCTGGCCTCCACATTGTGTTCCCCACTGACCCGTCAACCTTGCTAAGGGTCGCTAAGAGTTTTGGCTCCTAGGAAGGCAAAGGGGAACGAACGTGGCAATGGCAGAGAGAACGGAGGAATGGGCGCGGACGCCCAGCGAGCAGTATCAAAGCAGCGCCGAGAACGCCTCTGCTGAAGATGGGAGCGAAAGGCGGTGGCTGCAGAAGGGAAGCTAAACAAAAGCACCTAGCAGAGGATGGTTTCGATCCATCGACCTCTGGGTTATGGGCCCAGCACGCTCCCGCTGCGCCACTCTGCTCTGTCTGGCACACTTTGTGCAACCTCCCACAGCCTGTTCTGATGCTGCTGGCACTATCCACACCAGAATTTGTGTGCCCTCCTTTTGAAGCCACTCATTCTGCTCCTGCCTTCCCCTCTTTTCCTCCCTCGTGCTCTGCACACTTCGTTTTTGCAAACAACTTCAGTTCTCTGAATTAATTTTCTGTTAGACTTCAAACTCTCACCAGGAGCTCACTACAGACTACTGGGTCACAGGATCAGGATCACTTTTGAAGTGACACTCTGATATTTGATTTCTCCCCTCTCTTGATCCACTTCTGAGGGCAGAATGTTTTGTCTCCCCACTTCTGAGATGGTTGGATCCCTTACTGAGATGGTCAATGTCACTCCAGTCTTCATAAAGGGCAAGAAGGAGGATGCAGGAAACTACAAGCCACTCAGCCTCACCTTCATTGCTCCAAAAGTAATGGAGCAGCTCATCCTGGAGGTCATCTCTAAGCATGTGGAGAAAAAGATGGTTATCAGGACTGGTCAGCATGGATTCACAAAGGGGAACTCATGCTAGACCAGTGATAGCCTTGTCTGATGGGGGGACCATCTGTGTAGACAAGGAGAGAGCAGTGGGTGGTGTCAGCTTCAGACGCTCTATCTCATAACATTCTCATAGCTAAGCTTAGGAAGTGTGGGTCGGATGAGTGACAGTGAGCTGGGTGAGAACTGGCTGAAGGAAAGATTTCAGAGGGTTATGATCAGTGGTGAAGAGTCTAGTTGAAGGCTTGTGGCCAGTGGTGTTCCCCAGGGGTCAGTGCTGGGTCCAATCTTGTTCTGCATCTTTATCAATGACCTGGATGAGGGTGCAGAGTGGACCCTCAGACAGTTTGATGATAATGATGCCAAACTGGGAGGAGTGGCTCTCAACCCCTCAGGCTGTGCTGCCATTAAGCCAGACCTGGAGAGGCTGAGAGTCGGGCAGAGGTTCAAGAAGTTTAGCAAAGGCAAGTGTAGGGTCTTGCACCTCCAGAGGAACAACTCTGCACCAAGACAGGTGAGGAGTTGACCTATTAGAAAGCATCTCTGGAGAGGAGCTGGGAGTGCTGGTGGGCAAGTTCACTATGAGTCAACAACATGCACTTCACAGCAGAAAACAAAAAACAGAAAGACAAATTCAAGCTCTACCACCAGGCAGCGATTCACAAGGCAGGGAGATTCACCAGCTAGCAGGTGTGGTTCTTCCAACAAAATGCATTATCATGAGATAAGTTCAACATCAGGGCACCAGTTTGGGGGCCTTTGCTAACTTTACCAAACACTGTTAATCATCCAGGATGCTGTATTGATTGTGGGCTATTGAAGAGGCTGAAATTATAAATTATGTAGCTTTTATAATTTCTAAAGCCCCACCCACAATCTGTGTGTAGATTAGTTTAAGTTTGGGTTCTAATTTGGTCGGGAAAAGTCTTCACAATGATGCCTTTTCTTGTAATTCAGGAAAAATCAGAAAAATGGAAAGGTTTGGGCATGAAACTTGCCCTACTTACAGATGGGAGACTGTCTCAAAGTCCGTGCGAGGTTCGTGTNTGAGGTGATCTGTTGCCTCCCTTTTCAAGCCCACGGAGGGTGGGAGAAGGCACTTCACACCTATTGTACTAAGCCTCCGGTGACAGAGGTGGGGAATAGGAAGATCGTTTCCTGCCCCATTCACACCTCTGGTGGGGCAGTGGACTGGGTGTGCCCTGCCACCGTTCACACCTCATTCAAACCTCCGGTGGGGCAGTGCCCTGCTCTGCCACAGATGCATATCCATTATTCCAGGAATCTCTGACCTTTCATCCCTAATAAGGTTCAGAAGTTTTTATGAACACGTGATGCAACAGGGGATGACTTGCTCAAGATAGATGATGTAAACAAGCACACTCCAAATCACCTTAATGAACAGAAAAAAGACCAAACAATGTTCTCTCTGTGACGAAGCATCTTGAGTAGTGTGCATCTTGAAAAGACCCTCTATAACCTTCATGCAGGATCCCTTCAAGTACTTAAAGGCAGCTCCAAGCTCCTTCTGGAGAACCGTTTAAGTTGGAAAGTCCTCTAAGACCACTTGGAATGGGTATAGCAACCTGCAGCTTCACCCAAATATGGTCAAACTTGGCTAACTGCCACTCTGATAGGCTCATCTATGTCCAAAGGCCCATTAGTCTCAGGCATTGATATAAAACAGATGAGCAGGTAACACAACACGCTCCTGCCATTGTAGTTGCACCTCTGCTGCTGTATCTGTGCCCATGCTGCCTACCGTAACTGCCACTACCACTGGCAGTAATAATGTCTATTGCATTATAGCATAATTTTCTGCTAAGCTATCATGCAGCCTGGAAACTTCCTGCTTAGAGTTTACCAGGAAACAGCTATAATCACCTTCATGCGATAGGCCTGCATAGCCAGCAGACAGAGTGACACCTGGCAGTTACGCCAACCTTCTGCCATGGGCAGGTGTGCTGGTTTGAACTAATTGGAGAATTTGAGTGAGAAATTAGACTATTGGCTGAGAGAGTAAAACAGAGTGTGCCACTTCACCAGAGCTTTACTGAGAAAGAAAAAAAAATGTTTTTAAGTATTGTAACCAAAACATTAGATATCAGATGGTTTCAGACCTCTCTGGGCTGCGGCTGCTTCTCTTGCATTGTTCCTTTGTCTCTCTGCCTTGGTAGCTAATTCTCAGTAATTCTACTAACTTCTTCCCTACTACTAATCCCCCTGGCTGATCTACCTCCGCCTCTCTTCAGCATCAACAGGTGGTGAGATAAGATTGGGGAAGGGGGGAAAGGTGGTAGGGGTGGTTGGTTACCCCTCTTGGGGATTTTGGTCTCTGGGAGGGCTGTGGTGTTTCTGTATTACCATTTCATTGTATATATCTGTAAATATCTGTTATACCTTGTAAATATTTGCTTGTATATTGTGCATTGCTGTAAATATAAAGCTTCGTTTTTCAACTTCCAGTGTTTCTGAGTCCTAGCCGGGGTTTATAACAAAAGGTTGGGGGGCAGGTAACTGCTAAACCACTACAGCAGGGACATCACTCAACTATACCAGGATGCCCAAGGCCTCATCCAAGCTGCCCTTGAATATCCCCAGGGAGGAGGCAGCCACAACCTCCCTGGGCAGCCTGTGCCAAAGTCCCACCACCCTTATACTGAAGAATTTCTTCCTAGGATCCAGTTTAAACCTACTCTCCATACTGTTTAAACAACTCTCTTCAGTGGAGATGAGCTCACACCTTCAGCTCAGACACATAAAACCTTTGCTTGAATCATTTCCACCGAATACCCCACTAGGGATATTTGTGGAAGAGTGATGACAGTTCAGTGAGAGGCACCAGGAGACCTAGATGACTATTGCAGAGGTGAGGGAGGTCATGGTGAGCTCAGGGCTTTGGGATGAGGAAGATGGTATGACACTAAACATGGAAACTTGGGCATCTGCTGAATAGAGATGGAGGGTGGGCCTGGAACAGCTGGAACCTGTGAGCTTGTCATGGTGGACCTTGACGTACGGAAAAGGACGCTATAACTAGAAAGTTATAAAGTAGGTATGTTTATTGCACAAGATGCACAGGGGATCCTTCCTCCAAAGTGTGCATACCCAAGGGAGCCATCTGGATTTATACACTGAAGCCATGCATATTCGTAACGCCTATACATTCTTATCACTGATACCCGCCTACTCTTGCTTCATATCTTAATTAGCTTATCAGTCCTCTGCGCCTGTGTAGTGCTCCTCAGGAATCATGGGCAGGGGTCCCCAAAATGTGGGAGGTGGTCTTCGGCAGGAAGGCCGTAGTCTTCATCATGATGTCCTTCTCACCTTCTGCCTGGAATTTTGGTAATCGTGCAGCTTGCAACATCCTTATCAACCTAAGCCTATGTGTATCCTTGGTGGACATCTACCCTCCCCTACTGATGACAGGTGCCAGTCACTGTTCCTTCCACTGTTTCTTCTCCTAGATGACACTATAATCCTTGCTCTGTTCTTTAAGATAACCTTGGAGTGCTTTCGTGCTGTTCCTTGCAAGAGTACAGCATATCCTGTTAGTCATCTATCTCTATGCTTTTGTAGTTATCTATTCTGTTTCTGTGTTCTCAGTGTAGGTATACAACTAATCATAACATTCTATTCTATGTGCTCCTCTATTCTTTCATATCCCCATATCAATCCGATGGGTCAAAAATAGGCCTATACATGTGCTCCCTTGCCAGACATGTTTTTCTGCTCTCCTTCTGTTTGGAGGAAAAAAGGACAAAAGACCTGGAACTATGGAGTCTAAGCACTGTGGAGAAGCTAGTTACCATCTCTGCAAGCTGGATTGCTGAGGGCTTGCAGGCTTGACCACAGAAGTATCAAAAGTGAGATGGTGAGGGATGTGTTTCAAGACAGAGCACTAGTGCTGGAGCCTGGGGCACACAGGGCAGGAGGTCAGCCCCAAAGCTGGGGTAGCAGTGATGTGTGGGCTGGACTGACAGACCTTTGCTCAGGCACCTTTGCTTTGTGGCTACCACAGCCCCTTTGCAGCCTGGATATTTTCTCCTCTACATGCCTCATACTGACCAGAAAGCTCCAGGCAGGCAGGGCCTTAAAAGGTCCTGTTGTATCTGTCCTGTTAGGGCATAAATCCTGCCCAAATTAGTTCAAACTCCTGCTCTTTCCCTCCTCCTGTAGCAAGTTCCGGGAGTGGCAGGTGAGCAGGCAATGAGGGTTTCAATGAAGAAAGCCTCATGGCACACAACCAAGTCAGGTGTCTTGTGCTGTCCATCAAGTGTTAGGGTGGGCCCCTAGGCGCAGGACTTTGAATTCAATGGCCAAAACAATGGAAACTACTGCCTATTGGCCAGTTTCACCCTTCAAAATAGCCTATTTAAGGAAGGGTGATTAGGACCGTTTCTCTCTCTTTTCCTGCTGTCTCTCATCAGGACCGGACGTCTGTTTGCACCTCTTTCACAGTGGCCACGTGTTTGCAGCATGCATTGCAGCCTATGGCAGAGTGGCAAGGCAAACTCTTTCTCCTCCTCTCCTCGGGACTTTGTATCTATCACGTCTGTGAGTAAAGGCGAGGTTAGGATTTCCCCCTGTTATCCCTGTTTTCCAAGTTCTGACTGTTTAAACTGTTTAAACTCTTTGATTCTGTGTTTATAAATAATCTTTGTGTAATAACCTCTTATCAACCAAACATCTTGTCCTGGTAGGGCATAGATCCCAGAGTTGGCTCAATTCCTGGGATTCCCTCCCCCCTGTTGTAAGATCTGGGGGGCGGCAGGGAACAGTCCGAGTGGTTTGGAACCAGGAAGTCCCAGGCCACATGGACAGGTCACACGCACAGGTCAGGTGACCTGTGATGTCTCTCCAGGTGTTAGGATCCACCCCTGGGCGCAGGACTTTTGAATCAATTGGCCAAATAATGGATGCTAATTGCCTATTGGTCGGTTCCACCCTTTGAAATGCGGTATTTAAGGGGAAGCAATCAGCCATTGCTCTCTTTCTCCCACTGCCTCCACGAGGAACAGACGCCTCTGTACCCCATTCAGCAGCGGCCACGTGTTTGCAGCGTGCATGCAGCGGCCTCACAGCATTTTTGCAGCGATGGCAAAGGCAAAACCCCTTCTTTTTTTTTCCTCGGGACAAGCTCTTTTATCTATCGCATTTTCATTAGTATTTTCAGGCACGGTTAGGATTTCCCTTTGTTATTAGGCTGTTTCCTAAGTTCTGACTGTTTAAACTGCTTTATTCGGTGTTTTAAGCGATTTTGTGTAGTTTTCTTGCTGACCGAACATCCAAACAAACTCCGATGAAATATTCCCTCAAAATCCACGATTATTAACAATAATAAAAAATAACTTGGGGGAATTTCCCCTGAAATATCAAATATTATTAATAATAAATTAATATTCATAAATTAATATTAATAAAATGTTATTAATAATTCATAACCACTTATTAATAATCACAACGGTAGCTCAGCACCTAGCCCCTTTCTTTGCTAGGACAAATCAAAGGGGCTGCTTGGTAAAAACATTTGTTTGCCCCTTTGTTTTCCTGTGACCGTTCTTTGTTTTGCTGCTCAAATCAGCTCCCCAAGACGGGCACTTACTGCAGCAGCTCTATCTCTAACATCCTCAGCAGGCCCCATTAAAACTCCAGAAACTTTTAGTCCCGTGACCGCCCAAGGGCTTGACATACCAAGAAAAGCGTAACAAGTTGTTTCTTGCTCCTAATTCTCTGTACAGTCATCAGGTGCCTAATAAGAGAAACATCCTTGGAGAAAGAGTTTTGCTTCAGAAGTTTTAATGAGCACATGATGCAACAGGGGATGAATTGCTCAAGCACACTCTAAATCAGCTTAATGAACTGTTTCAGATTGCAAAGAACTGTTTCAGTTGGAAAGCCCTCTAAGACCACTGAATCCAACCAGCAACCCAGCACCACCATGGCCCCAAGTGCCATGGTCACACGGTAAGCTCCAGCACTACTGCTCTGTCTCGAAACACAGCCCTCACCATCTCACTTCTGATATTTTTCTGGTCAAGCCTGCAAGCCCTCAGCAATCCAGCTTCCAGAGATGGTAACCAGCTTCTCCACACAGTATCTCTTGTCCCAGACCAGATTTGCACTTCACTAGACCCACTGTTTCAGCGGTGCCTCCTGGAATACTTCTGCGAGCCCTGACCTTCTTTTCTTTGCAGACTGTTTCCCAACCATTTCAGATATGGATGGGTGATCTTCAGCTGTGAGAAGCATCTTCTCCCTGGTGGGCATAGCTTTGTAATGGAGGGGCAATTAATTGATATGAGGTGATCATTTTCAAAATTAATATTGTTTATTGATTTTGATATTCAAACTCTTACCACCCCCAACCACTAATTCTGATAATAATCAGGTTTGATTGCAATGGTTACGGTACACATTACATAAAGGATATCTAGATCTAGAGATAACAACAAGAGATCTATAAACATTAATCGAACTCAGTTGAACTGGAAGAGGAAGTTCCTGTGGTCAACATACCACTTGTGGTTAGTTACCTCTCCTTGCCACTAGATGGACTCAGGGCTCTTTCTGTTTATGGCAGAAGGCTGGGTAAATGACAAAGGCATAAGGTATTTACCCTCCCAGAGATCAGCGTCCCCAAGAGGGGTTCCCAACCACCCATCCACCTTATCTCCAGCCTCTAATTTTATCCCAGAATCTGCCCTATGTGTAAGGTAAACAGAGAAGACCAGCCAGGGGGGGTTAGAAGCCGAATCAATTAGCTAGGTTACACAGATCCAGCTAGAAGCCAAGGAGAGGGAGAGCTCACACCAGAGCGACTCTGTCTTATCTATGTTTATGTCCTTGCTTTTGTACTTCTCAGTAAACCTATGAGTGAAGTGGACTTCATCATTATTTTTCTTTTCACAGCCTATAATCTACTTTCTCTTATTAAAATATTCTAATTAGCCTCAAACTAGCACAGCTGGCACAGTCCGGTGCCAGGAGTTTTAACAAGTCCAAGTGCCAGGTTCTGCACTTTGGCCACAACAACCCCATGCAGCGCTACAGGCTGGGGACAGAGTGGCTGGAGAGCAGCCAGGCAGAGAGGGACCTGGGGGTACTGATTGACAGCTGAACATGAGCCAGCAGTCAGCAGTGTGCCCAGGTGGCCAAGAAGGCCAATGGCATCCTGGCCTGTATCAGGAACTGTGTGGCCAGCAGGACCAGGGCAGTCCTTCTGCCCCTGTACTCAGCACTGGTCAGGCCACACCTTGAGTACTGTGTCCAGTTCTGGGCTCCTCAATTTAAGAAAGATGTTGAGGTGCTGAAGGTGTCCAGAGAAGGGCACCAAGGCTGGTGAGGGGTGCTGGAGCACAGCCCTGTGAGGAGAGGCTGAGAGACCTGGGGGTGTTCAATCTGCAGAAGAGGAGGCTCAGGGCAGACCTCATTGCTCTTTACAGCTACTTGAAGGGAGGTTGTAGCCAGGAAGGGGTTGGTCTCTTCTCCCAGACAAGCAGTGACAGAACAAGAGGACACAGCCTCAAGCTGTGCCAGGGGAGGTTAAGGCTGGACATTAGGAAATTCTTCAGAGAAAGAGTGATTGGCATTGGGATGGGCTGCCCGGGGAGGTGGTGGAGTTCCCATCCCTGGAGGTGTTTAAGAGGAGGCTGAATGAAGCACTTAGTGCCATGGTTTAGTTAATTAGAAGGTGTTGGGTGACAGGTTGGACTCAATGATCCTAGAGGTCTCTTCCAACCTGGTTAATTCTGTGATTCTGTGATTCACTGTGCTGCTTCTGCAAATAGGCTGAGCTAAGGTAATTGAGCATTGCATTATTAGATTAATTATATTAGCTAAGGTAATTATGCAATTTGCTTGTGAAATCTCAGGTTATATTAAACTCTTATCTCTTTATCTGAACCCTGACCTTTGTGTGTTACTTTTCCCCTCACCACTGCGCTGGGGGAGCAGGCAGCCTTAATCCTTATGCTAAACCATTACACCCAAAAACACACCAAAAAAAAAAAAAAGAGGTGGTTTGAAATTAATAAACAGAGAAGAGAGAGGAGTGGTTCAAGGTAGACTAAATTATTGTCAGCTCAGCTTTGCAGGTGCTGAAATTAAGACAACTCAGAACATACAGTTGGGTCAGTGAACAGGTCAGCCCACTTTGGTGTTCACAGGTACATCTCAAGTGCCAGCCCACACACCTGTCCTGTTACTATTGAGCAGTGCATTGCCATTGTCTTCAATTGTTGAAAAGGAGCCAAAGATTTTTTTTTTTTTCTTTAAATATCAATCCAGAGTTCACAAAATATGGTTGGGGAATCTCCAGAAGAAGGTTTTGGTCATCTGCAGAGATTTATCTGTCCATGACCTCTTCCTACAGGAACAGCCCTCCCTTGGCTTTCTGGCAGCCAGCATGGCCTGAAAACTGTGGGGCTACCTCCTTAGCAATCACTTAAGGTTCATCACATAGGACACTGTTTACTTGAAGCCTCTGACTAATGCAGTCCTTGTAGCTCCCATGGGACAAGGTTATTTGGGAAATAGGACAAACTGCTCCCTAACTGGCACCCTTCTGATTCTCAAGGCCTGGTAGCCTTCTAAATCCTCACCAGCATCAAGCATTCGGCATTTTCTAAAACGTTTCATGGACATCAGCTCTCTTTTTCCTCTGTTTTTACATTTCTTTATTTAAGATATTCCACAATGTTCTCTTTTCAGCCACAAACAGCTAATTTCCCTCTCCCAGTTAAAAAAAACAACCAAACAAAAAAGTTCTTCCTTATTATTACAGTTTATATATATATTTATATAAATGGGACGTTATAATTTAACTTCCCATCAAATACACTCAAATTACAGCTTTCTATTTTATTGTGTCTATTTTTTTTTTCTGAAGTATCAATTGATACAGGAGTGTCAGTTCAGATTGGATGAGAATTAAGTTCTACAGCAAATATTTCAGTTATGGAATCTGATTTTTCTGCCTAGTTATACCCTGATTTGTTGTCTTGTTTTATCTCTGTTGATAGAGGAAAATACTTCAGAAAAGAGAAAAAGAAAGGCTTCCTTCTTGCATGAAACTAGGTTCTGTCTTGTCTAAAACCCAAATCATGTCATAGAATCCTGGAATGGGTTGGGTTGGAAGGGACCTTAAAGATCATCCAGTTCCAACCCTACTGCCATGGGCAGGGACACCTTCCACTAGCTCAGGTTGCTAGATACAGGCCAAGGATGCATGGTTTGGATCTCAGGCAGAGCAAGGTTAGACTGAAGCTGAGGGAGGAGTTCTGCAGTAGGAGGGTGGTGAGACTGGCACAGGCTGTCCAGGAAGGCGGTGGCTGCCTCCTGTCTGGGGGTGTCCAAGGCCAATTTGGATGAGGCCTTGGGCAACCTGGTATAGTTAAGAGGTGTTCCTGCCCATGGCAGGAGTTAGGACTAGATGATCTTGGGCCATTCTGTGATATCATTGAGTTTCCACAGCCCTTTTCAGGTCAAACACAAGCATTTGATGTCTACCAAAGGAGTTACAGAGCAGGTACTTGTTGGGAAACTAAGGGCACCTCGTGGGAAAGTCAGCAGTTAGGTTTGGTACTTTGAAGACAGATTTATTCCATCTCACGTTAGCAATCCCAAGGAGGTGACACTGGGTGTCTGCAGCCCAGCTAGGAGCAGCTCTGCAGCGGCACAGTCTGAAGCACTGTGGCAGTCGCTTTCCGGGGTTGTTTTGCCTGCACTCCCATCTAGTGGTATTTGCCTAACACAGCTTCCCTCTCTGACTTCTGGGGACTTCTGCATGTTCTTGTGACTTGATTTCTTTTCTTCCCGAGGCTGGCCAAGCTGACGCAAAGTTGTGCTTTGCCAAGATGTTTATGCGTGAAGCTGTGCAGTGTGTGCGCAGCCCTAATAGCAGCTGTGTCCTGGGCTGTAGCAGGAGCAGCATGGCCAGTAGGGCAAGGAAGGGGATTCTCCCCCTTTACTCTGCTCTCCTGAGACTCCACCTGGAGTACTGTGTGCAGTTCTGGAGCCCCCAACAGAAGAAGGACATGGAACTGTTGGAGTCAGTCCAGAGGAGGCCACGAAGATGCTCAGAGGGCTGCACCAGCTCTGCTATGAGTTAGGGCTCTTCAGCCTGGAGAAGAGAAGGCTTCAAAAGGACATTGTAGTGGTCTTCCAGTATCTGAAGGGAGCCTACAGGAAGGCTGGTGAGGGACTATTTACAAGGTCTTGTAATGACAGGATGAGGAGTAATGGTTTTAAACTGGCAGAGAGAAGATAAAAGACTGGATGTTAGGATGAAGTTCTTTACAGTGAGGATGGTACAGGTTGTCGAGAGAGGTTGTGGCTGCTCCCTGCCTGGAACTGTTGAAGGCCAGGCTGGATGAGGCCTTGAGCAACCTGTCCTAGTGGGAGGTGTCCCTGCCTATGGTGGGGGGGGGTTGGAACTGGATGAGCATTGAAGTGACTCGCAACCTAAACCATTTTATGTTGCTGTCTCACCTTGGAGATGAGGCAGTCTGAATAATGACTCTCAAATTTCAGTCTACTTGGCCTTCCTAAGTGCTAGTCGGGAGCTGAGATTAAAGCCCAGGAGACGGAACAATCATGTCACTTCTGTGTGATACCACAGCTAGGCACAAAACCCACCCTGCAGGAAAAGAAGATGGAGCAGAATCTCCAGAGAATGAGTGGTGAGGCACTGGAACAGGCTGCCCTGGAATGTGGGCAAGACATTCAAGATCAGACTTGATGTGGCCCTGGGCAGCCTGATCTCGTTGGATCAGGTGTTCCTGATCTCGTTGGAGGTGTCCCTGTGTGTTGGTTTGAGCTAACTGGAGAATTTGAGTGAGAAATTAGACTATTGGCTGAGAGAGGTAAACACAGTGTGTTACTTCATCAGAATTTTACTGAGAGAGAAAAAAAAGGTTGTTTTTAAGAACTGTTCTGAAAACAACCAGATAGCAGACGGCTTCTGTCCGTTCTGCGCTGCGGCTGCTTCTCTTACATGGTCTCCTTTGTCTCTTTGTCTTGGTAGCTAATTCAGAGTAAAACTACTAACTCCTTTCTACAACTAATCTCCCTGGCCAATCTACTTCAGCTTATCTGCAGCATCAACAGGTGGTGAGATAAAGCTGGGGGAAGGGGGAAAAGGTGGCAGAGGGTGTTTGGTTACCCCTCTTGGGGATTTTGGTCTCTGGGAGGGCTGTGGTGTCTGTATTCCCTTTTTACTGTATATATCTGTAAATATCTGTTATATCTTGTAAATATCTGCTTGTATATTGTGCATTACTGTAAATATAAAGCTTCACTTATTAACTTCCGGTGTTTTTCTGACGCTTAGCTGGGGTTTATAAAAGGTGGGGGGGCAGGTAACTGCTAAACCACTACACATTTTTAATTGGCTTACCCAGTGTGAGGCTTGAGGTTTAATTACATCTGTTTGACTGTTGATTAAATCCTGGAAGTTAAAAATGAAGCTGACGTGGGTACTGTGTTCAGTTTTTCCTCCTTTGATTTTCTGGTTTTTGCACAGATGGCTTGTGGCAACAATTGGTACCTATATTTGGAATATGGCATGGTGGACATTTAAAAAGATGGTTTGGGATTACGGGGACTATTTTTTCAGCTACGTAGGGTTAAATCTAACTGAATTAGCTTCCAATGCTGTTTTTGAAGCTTTT
>VWZI01021751.1:10540-31310 GCA_013396835.1 Psilopogon haemacephalus
TTTTTTGGATAGTCCTTCCAGACACTCGAGAGAGAGAGATTCTTAATGACCCTGTTAAAAAAAAAAAAAAATGACACCTTGCTTTCCTCTGGCTGCTTGGGCTTGGTTCGTTTACCTGTACCCAAGGCAGGAGTTAATCAGTCAAGCGGTGGCCTGGAAGTGTGACAGTGAGATGATTTTTTTTTTTCTTTTTTAAACTTTCAGCCCTTCTAAATTAAAACACATGCCCTGGTGTTTCGACTCCGAGGACTCTATTAATTTCTGTGGCTGCCTCCTGCCTGTAAGCTCAGAAGTGATTCTCAGCCTCATCCATCTCCAGGCTGCTCATGGTACCCAGCTGAGCCATGCAGGGCTTGTCTCTAGCAGCGCAACTTTGTTCCACCTCGCCTCACCTTTTTCTCCTGCACTTTTCTTTTTTCTCCAGCTGCTTGCTCGCCCAGTATAGACTGAAAGAGTTGGGGCTGTGCAGGCTGGAGAAGAGGAGGCTCCCAGGTGACCTTCTTGTGGCCTTCCAGGATCTGAAGGGAACCTATAGAAAAGCTGGGGAGGGACTTTTTAGTCTCTCGGGTAGTGCCAGGACTAGGGGGAATGGAGCAAAGCTGGAGGTGGGGAGATTCAGATTGGATGTGAGGAGGAAGTTGTTGAGCATGAGAGTGGTGAGAGGCTGGAATGGGTTGCCCAGGGCATGTTTGGGGCCAGATCCCTGGAGGTGTTTGCAGCCAGACTGGCTGAGGCTGTGGGCAGCCTGATGTAGGGTAGGGTGTCCCCGGGCATGGCAGTGGGGGTTGGAACTGGCTGATCCTTGTGGTCCCTTCCAACCCTGATTGATTCTATGATTCTACTCCCAGCAGCCCTTGGCCAGCCCAGGAAGCAGTAACACCAGAGAAGGTCTCCAGGTTTGGAAACAGGGAGCTCAAGCTCCACAGTGTTACTCCATCCCTTCCTGCTTCACTTCTGTGCTTGATGAGGTAGGATGCTCCACATGAGACCGGTAAGTCTGCTTGGCTTTGAGGCTGAGTCTCGACCTAACTTCTAATAACCCCTGGGATATTGATTTTTCTGGGGTTTTATTTGGGTTGTATTTTTGCTTTGGGCAATAAATTATGTACCTGGCTCACAGAGCTGTTAATAAGAAGTAATTAGACAATGCTGCTACATGGCTTTGAGAGCCTGGGGGCTATTATTTCCCACCTGCAGCTTAGTTAACAATCCATAGACCTCTTTTCTTGGCTTCATAGCAGACTCTAACTAGCATAGAGCAAGGAGACTCCGTCTGCCACACAGGAGCATTTGGAAGCCATCATCCCAAGCACAACCCCAGGCTGGGTGGTGAGTGGCTGGAGAGCAGTTGTGAGGAAAAGGACCTGGGGGTCTGGGGTGATGAAAAGCTCAAAATGAGGCTGCAGTGTGAGTGCAGCCCAGACAGCAACTGTGTGCTGGGCTGCAGCAAGAGCAGCTGTGGGCAGCAAGGCAAGGGAGGGGATTCTGCCCTTTTGCTCTGCTCTCCTCACACCCCACCTGCAGCACTGTCTGCAGCTCTGCAGCCCCCAGCACATGGAACTGTTGGAGCCAGTCCAGAGGAGGCCATAAACATGTTCAGAGGGCTGCAGCAGCTCTACTATGAGGACAGTCTGAGAAGGTTGGGTCTTTTCAGCCTGGAGAAGAGAAGGCTTCCAGGAAACCTTGGAGTGGCCTTCTAGTATGTGAAAGGGGCCACAGAAAGGCTGGGGAGGGACTATTGACAAGGTCTTGTAATGACAGGATGAGGAGGAATGGGTTTAAACTGGCAGAGGGGAGATTGGAACTGGATGTTAGGAGGAAGTTATTTGCAGTGAGGGTGGTGAGACACTGGCATAGGTTGCCGAGGGAGGTCATAGCTGCTCCCTCCCTGGAGGTGTTCAGGACCAGGCTGGATGAGTCCTTGAGTGACCTGTTCTAGTGGGAGGTGTCCCTGCCTATGGCACAGGGAGGTTGGAACTAGGTGATCTTTGAGGTCTCTTGCAACCTAAGCCATTCCATGTTTCTAAGATGCTCAGAGGGCTGCTGCACCTCTGCTATGAGGACAGACTGAAAGAGTTGGGGCTGTGCAGGCTGGAGAAGAGGACACTCCCAGGTGGCCTTCTTGTGGCTTTCCAGGAGGTGAAGGAGGCCTACAAAAAAACTGGGGAGGAACTTTTTAGGCTCTCAGGTAGTGACAGGTCTAGGGGGAATGACGCAAAGCTGGAAGTGGGGAGATTCAGAGTGGATGTGAGGAGGAAGTTTTTGAACATGAGAGTGGTGAGAGCCTGGAATGGGTTGCCCAAGGAGGTGGTTGATGCCCCATGTGTGGAGGTGTTTGCAGCCAGGCTGGCTGAGGCTGTGGGCAGCCTTATGTAGGGTAGGGTGTCCCTGGGCATGGCAGGGGGGGTTGGAACTGGATGGTCCCTTCCAACCCTGTCTGATTCTATGGCTATTAGGGAACAAAAACTTCACTGAAGTATTTGCCAGTCTATTGAAATTGCATCAGGCTGCCCAGTTGAGTCACTACCTGGATGTGTTTGAAAGCCATGTAAATACAATGGTCAGGGATATGGCTTAGTGGTGGGCTTGGTGGAGTAGGGTTAGTGGTTGGACTTGATGATCTTGAAGGGTCTTTTCCAGCCTAAATGATTCTGTGTCTTCCAATCTGTAACACCGAAATCCGGAGTGAGTGGAACTGGGCTCTTTGTGTGTGTATTATTTCATATTGGCAAAATTGAGTCTTATCACCCCACCTGCCCACCTCAGCTTGAAACCCTTTGACTTATTCTAACCTCTCAGCCATCCTGTGTCATCTACAAATGTGGCTTCCTTGGTGTTAAACTCTGGGAGGCACCTTGGTGGTGGAGCATCTTGTGGTCATTCCCACACCATGGTCACCACTGCCATCCTGCCCAGCAGCTGGATGCTGTCCCTGCCAAATGAGTGGCAGGGCTGTGCCTCTCACCTCATGTCCACTTATTCCCCTTAACAGCTTCCTGTGAAGACTTTGATGAAGCTTTCTTAAAAGGCCAAGTGCTTTCCTTGCCCTCCCTTTAGTCATTATTTTATTGATGTCTTGCAGGAAACTAATTAAAGCTCAGCTGCTCCTGACAGGCACTTTGCTGTTCTCTCCTGTCACGGCGTGTTCCTTGTGGTGCTTCATCCCTAACTGGATCCCATCTAACCCAGGTGTAAAGTCTGCCAGTGATTCATGCTCTCTGTAAACCAGCAGTTGTCCTCTCTGTTTGGTCAGGCTGCAGGTCATGAGCATTTATTTTAGAGCAGAGATCTGTGCTGAGTGAGGGGGCAGAGGGGAGCAGGCAGAGGAGGGCTGGGTGCTGATGGAGAGGAGTGGTGAGGCTGCCCCAAGGGAAGGAGGATGCTGGTTGAGTAATTTGGCCCCTTAGTTAATGAGGTCCTTCCCTGGTGTATTAGTTTAAGGCAGTCCCCCTTAGCTCAAAAGCTCAATAAATAGACTTAATTAAATTTGGAAATAAAAAATAGGCTCAAACAATAAACAGAAGGCAAATTTAGGTGAGGGGAATTACAGAGGAGAGGGGGAAATGGAACAAAATACAAGGTGCAGGTATAAGGTAAGAGGAATTACAGAGGAGAGGGGGAAAGGGAACAAAATACAAGATTCAGGTATAAGGTAAGGGGAATTATAGAGGAGAGGGGGAAAGGGAACAAAATACAAGATTCAGGTATAAGGTAAGAGGAATTACAGAGGAGAGGGGGAAAGGGAACAAAATACAAGATTCAGGTATAAGGTAAGGGGAATTACAGCAGATATGGGGAAGGAAGAAAAAAAGAAAAGTACAAATGAAAAATAATAAATACAACCTGTAGGTGGGAGTGGATGGAAGTTGAATCTGAAGGGGACCTACAAAAAAAGCTGAGGAGGGACTTTTGAGGCTCTCAGATAATGCCAGGACTAGGGCGAATGGAGCAAAGCTGGAGGTGGGGAGATTCAGACTGGATGTGAGGAGGAAGTTGTTCACCATGAGAGTGATGAGAGCCTGGAATGGGTTGCCTCTCTGGGCAGCCTGTGCCAGTGCTCCGAGACCCTTCTGGTCAAGAAGTTGCCCCTTGTGTTGAGCTGCAACCTCCTGTGCTGCAGCTTCCATCCATTGCTCCTTGTCCTATCCCAGGGAGCAGTGAGCAGAGCCTGTCCCTCTCTGCTGACTCCCAGCCCTCAGATATTTATAGACGTTTATCAAATTTCCTCTCAGTCTTCTCTCCTCCAGGTGAAGCCCAGGGGTTGTTTTAGGGTGGAATCTCCTGTCCTGCAGCTTCCTTTCTTTGCTCCTGGTTTTGTTTGATTGGTTTTGGTTTGTTTGAAGATGCAAAGGCAGGGAGGTGAGAGGGCAAGATAATTTAATTTTTTTTTCCTTTCTGGAGATGATAGAAATTCCCTAACATGCCACAACACCTCTGCTTTACCCTGACAGGCTTCAGGAGCTAATGGCTGGGGTGGGCACCCTGGGTTATATCATAGGATCAAATAGGTTGGAAGAGACCTCCAAGCTCATCCAGTCCAAATTAGCACCCAGCCCTATCCAATCAACCAGACTCCACAACCTCTCTGGGCAGCCTGTGCCAGTGCTCTGGGACCCTTCCAGTCAAGGAGTTCCCTCTTGTGTTGAGCTGGAATCTCCTGTGCTGCAGCTTCCATCCATTGCTCCTTGTCCTATCTCAGGGAGCAAGTGAGCAGAGCCTGTCCCCCACTCTCCTGACACTTGGTTTTCTGCTGGGTCAATGTCCACCTGGTGTCCATCTGGTGTCCATCCCTCCGGCTGGTAAATGTAAGCTTTCATGTCTTGTGTGACACTGAGGTCAGGGAGGTGTTAGTAAGCCCTCTTTAAAGCTGGCCTGTCCCTTTCAGTGCTCCTGTGGCTCATTTTACCATTTCTGAGGGCTGCCATCGTGTCTCAAAGCCAACACAGACAGGCAGAGCCTGGCTGCTGGTAGCTCTCTCCTGCTTGCTGATGGTCTCTGTGGAGCAGCCTCTGCAAGAAGCTGTCACCAGTCCCCTCTCCTGCCTCTCTGCCTGTATTGCATGCAGAGGGGGGAGGACGAATTGCTCTTTTCATGAGCATTAAATATTTGATTTTGTGACTTTCCCCTAATCAGATGCTTTATCTCAACCACACATTAAAAGAAAAGCGATTTAAAAAAAAAAAAAAAAAAGGATTTTAATAAACTTAACCTCCTTAAATTGTGTAATTGTCACTTGCCCAGGACATTAGGGAAGCTGTAAGGGGAGAAAAATTATGTACGGAGCAGTTTCTGGTGTATTGATAATTTATTGTGTAATAATCTCTTCTCTTCCCCACTATTCCCAGTATCCTCATTAATTGTATGCAGCATAAAGCCCTGTTGCTAGCTGCAGGTTGCTGTGCTACTGCAAAGCCAGATCTGCTCCATGTCATTGTCAAATGTGCTGGGGGAAGGAGGAGGGTCCAGGTGCAGCCAGGACCTGAAGCTGTTGGAATTGCTAAATGAGCAATTGCTAAATTGCTGTTGGAATTGCTAAATGAGCTGATTTCTCTCTGAATTCTGGGCTGATTTTGAGAAGCTTTGGTTTCATCACAGTGATGGCAGATCTTGAATACTGTGTCCAGTTCTGGTCTCCTCAATACAAGAGATATTGAGGTACTGGAATGTGTCCAGAGAAGGGCAGCAAGGCTGGGGAGGGGTCTGGAGCACAGCCCTGTGAGGAGAGGCTGAGGGAGCTGGGGGCTGCAGCCTGCAGAAGAGGAGGCTCAGGGCAGACCTCATCACTGTCTACAACTGCCTAAATGGAGGTTGTAGCCAGGTGGGGTTGGGCTCTTCTCCCAGGCAACGAGGGACAGAAGGAGGGGACACAGTCTCAAGTTGTGCCAGGGGAGGTATAGGCTGGATGTTAGGAGGAAGTTCTTGCCAGAGAGAGTGATTGGCATTGGAATGGGCTGCCCAGGGAAGTGGTGGAGTTGCCATGCCTGGAGGTGTTCAAGAATAGCCTGGATGGGGCACTTAGTGCCATTGGATAGGGCTGGGTGCTAGGTTGGACTGGATGATCTTGGATGTCTCTTCCAATCTGGCTTATTCTAATTCTATTCTGTTCTATTTCTATTTCTATTTCTATTTCTATTTCTGTTTCTGTTTCTGTTTCTGTTTCTGTTTCTGTTTCTGTTTCTGTTTCTGTTTCTGTTTCTGTTACTGTTTCTGTTTCTGTTTCTGTTTCTGTTTCTATTTCTGTTTCTATTTCTATTTCTGTTTCTATTCTTTCCTGAGCCAGCAACCCAAGTATTTCTCGGAGATGCCACGGAAGGAAGTTCAGCCCCATGCCAAAGAAAGTCATCTTAGAGGGACCCAGAGAAAGGTTATTCATCCCTACTCTTTACCTGAGATATCTGAGGCGCTACAGGATCCTGGAGGAGACAAAGTAGAGGTTGTCCTTGCCCACACCTGTGGGATGGCTGGAGGGCCATGGATATGTAATGAACAATCCACTTGTTAAAGATCCCCTTTGGTGGGCCTCTCTTAATGTAAGAAAAGCAGGTCAATCTACAGTCTTGGGAGTGCTGCATCAGCAGCACCAACTGATAAGAGGGAGCTGGCTGTAGAAGAAATGAAAACCTCTTGGCCTTCCAAGATCTGAAGGGGGCCTACAGGAGGGCTGGAGAGAGACTATTCACAAGGTCTTGTAATGACAGGATGAGGGGGAATGGGTTCAAACTGGCAGAGGAGAGATTTAAAGGGGATGTTAGGAGGAAGTTCTTTCCAGTGAGGGTGGTGAGACACTGGCACAGGTTGCTCAGGGATGTTGTGGCTACTCCCTCCCTGTAGGTGTTCAAGGCCAGGCTGGATGAGGCCCTGAGAAACCTGTTCTAGTGGGAGGTGTCCCTGCCTATGGCACAGGGGGGTTGGAACTGGATGATCTTTGAGTTCTCTTCCAACCTAAACCATTCTATGATTCTAAACCAGCAGATATATGTCAGAAGAAAGGGTGTGTGGACAGATAAGAATTGCCAGTGAGAAACAGAATAGCCTGAACTGGGAAAGCTTAGGCTATAGAACCTGTGCTGATTTTATAATGAAGTGGAACAATGCTTTGATCATATTGGTCAGTTGTATTGATTCCTAGCTTCTCTGCAACACACACCTGGGGCCTTGAGCAAACTGTTCTAGTGGGAGGTGTCCCTGCCTATGGCACAGGGGGGTTGGAACTGGATGATCTTTGAAGTCTCTTCCAACCTTAACCTTTCTATGATTCTACGAACAACCGGAGGATGCTGGGGGCCAAAGCTACCTGCTTTGGTCTTCAGAGGGATGTGATTTGGCCAAGCTGTCTGTGAAAACATAAAATGCATGTGGTCCTGTGCTGGAGAGGCAGCACCAAGCCAGGTGTACAAGGAGAAATAGAGGTACAAGCAGAGACAGAGCTTCTCCTCCCATCAGCTCCCTGCATTTAAAAGCAGAGGATTCTCTCCTTTCACTGCTTCCTTTCACGGGAGAATTTATGCGACAGCTTTACCCACACCAGGGAGCATCTCCCAGAGATAAATTCACACAGCAAGCCATCTCTGGATCAGAAGGTTATCAGCAAAGAGTGAGCAGGGGTCAGGCAACCTCTGCTTGCTGCTGCAGCAGCCTGCAATTACATTCCATGTCTGGGAGCACCAGGGAGAGCGTTGCCTTCGTTACGCTCTTGGGCTGGGCAGATGGAAGGATGTGGTCTGATTGAAGTTGTGTAGAGGGGTGATTACAACAACAAGGAGCTTAGGAAATTAAATGAAAACGCTGCTGGTTAGGAACCAAATGCAAATGATTTGCTTCTGTTCTTGGGAGCCGTATGTAGGTGGATTTGCGTCTGCAGGGCTGGAGGCAGATAGAGGGTGCAGGAGGCAGTGCTGGAGGCAGGTAAATGAGCTGTGGCCATGGCTGATGGAGGAGGAGCTGAGCTTTGACTGCTGGGCAGGAAGAGGTTACCCTTCAGGGAGCAGAGGGGGACAGTCTTGCTTATCAAGGAGGAAAATAAAAGGTGCTGCATGAGCTGGCAGGTAGGGCTGGTAGTAATGAATGAGAATGAGGAGACCTGAGCCCTTGCCTTGCCCCTGCCTGTGTTTACTGAGTGCCTGCAGCCCAGTAGCAGCTGGGGAAGGTGTTGGTCACTCCCTGGTGTGGGTGACAAGCTAGGAGTGCAAGCTGGAAGGGTATTTATGTAGTGTTGTGACTTTAAATGCAGGGAAAGTCCTGCAAAGGCAGTTGGCAAATCAATGTGCAACAGCTGAGGAGAGGATTTCAACAGGGATTTGCTTTGTGGTCTGAAGGCACAATTGGATGGTGGAGGCCATGGTGGAGAGAATGAGGCTTGCTATCAGAGCCCAGCATCTGTGTGTTAGTGGCAAAACTCAGATCCAGACCTAAATGCAGTTGCTGGGGTCGGGGGGAAAGGGCTTGGACCTTATTGCTGCTCAGTCTGGCCGTGGAAATTGCTGCCTCTGCCCCTGCCCTCCCCTCCCCTTGATTCGTGTGATTTTTAAAGTATGATCAGTCCTATTCATTAAAATTTGGGCTCTTTCTCCCCCACCAACAAGTGGGATTCTTATAAAAGAGTCAATAAGGCTAATGTTGTTTTCAGTCACTGAATTTGACTTAGAGCTGGCCTAGGAGGAGAGGAATTCGTCTCTGAATATATTAGGTGGTGAGTGACAGGAAAATATTGCCAATGCTGTAGTTGGTGTGCATTATTCAGTCACCTGTTAAGCTGGATGAATATTGGAAGAATGTTTTTTTGGTAGCTTTTTTTTTTTTTTTTTGCAAAAGCATTGCAATAATTGGCAGAAAAGGAAAGGAATTAATATATTACACAACCATTTCCCCCCCCCCTCCCCTCCCCCAAATTGGTCCATTATGTACCTACAGAAGCCAGAGCTCCCTGAATCAGGAGTGAATTCCAAATCAAAATCTCCATCTCAGGCTCCCCAGGAGCTCTGAGTGGCATGGAGCAGTGCTGAGGGGGGCTGGGAAAGAGCAAACTCCTGACCTCTTCTTGGGCTGTGGCACTGCACGAGCACCATTTCAGACCTGGTTTGTTGAACCAGAGAAGGTTTTGAGGAGACCTAACAGCAGCCTTCAAGTGTCTGCAGGGGGCCTACAGGAGGGCTGGGCAGGGACTATTCACAAGGTCTTATTATAGCAGGACAAGGGATAATGGGTTCAAACTGGAAAAGGGAAGATTGAAACTGGATGTTAGGAGGAAGTTGTTTGCAGCAAGGGTGGTGAGACACTGGCACAGGTTGCCCAGGGAGGTTGTGGCTGCTCCCTCCCTGGAGGTGTTCAAGGCCAGGTTGGATGAAGCCTTGAATGACCTGTTCTAGTGGGAGGTGTCCCTGCCTATGGCACAGGGGGGTTGGAACTGGATGATCTTTGGGGTCCCTTCCAACCTAAACCCTTCTATGATTCTATGAGTGTGGTGACCCACTCGTAACATAGGAGCACAATCAAGCCCTGCAGCATGTGATTTCTTTTTGTTCAAGCACCACTCCTTTATCAGTCTCTTTCCATCTCCCTGCAAATTGGTTGTTGAGGAGGGGTTTTAATTGCTCCAGAGCTGGTCCTCTGGGTACAGCTTAATTCCTCATATCCAGCATCCCAGTGCATCCCAGCTTGGCTTGCTCCAGACTACAGTGAGCTCACTGAAGCCACTGACTGCAAGGGCAGTAATGACAGGACAAGTGTGCTGGTTTGAACTAATTGGAGAATTTGAGTGAGGAATTAGACTGTTGGCTGAGAGAGGAAAACACAGGATGGCACTTCACCCAGAGCTTTACTGAGAAAGAAAAAAAAAGTTGTTTTAAAAGTTATAACCAAAATAGAGATAGTGCAGATGGTTTCAGACCGCTCTGCCTGTAGCTGCTCTTTGAATGGTTTCTTTGTCTCTCTGCCTTGGTGGCTAATTCTCAGTAATTCTACTAATTTATTTCCCCCTGGCTGATCTACCTCTGCCTATCTTCAGCATCAACAGGTGGTGAGATAAGATTGGGGCAGGGGGGAAATGTGGTAAGGGTGGTTGGTTACCCCTCTTGGGGATTTTGGTCTCTGGGAGGGCTGTGGTGTTTCTGTATTACCTTTTCACTGTATCTATCTGTAAATATCTGTTATACCTTGTAAATATCTGCTTGTATGTTGTGCAAAGCTGTAAATATAAAGCTTAATTTATCAACTTCCAGTGTTCTGAGTCCTAGGCAGTGTTTATATCAAAAGGGGGGGGGGCAGGTAACTGCTTAAACCACCACAACAAGGAGGAATGGGTTTAAACTGGCAGAGGGGAGATTTAAATAGGTGTAAAAATAGTTGTGGAGAAGCATTAAAACCCACCCAGCCAGAAGAGATTTGTGTCTGCAAACTGTGACAGGCACAAGAGCACTGGCCCAGGTTACTCAGGGAAGTGGTAGATGTCTTGCCCCTGGAACCAGCCCAGCTGAGGTTGGTTGGGGGTTTGACTAACTTGTTCTAGTTGCAGATGCCCCTGTGTGCTGGTTTTAGCTAATTGAGAATTAACTAATGGGGAGGGACTGTTCACAAGGTCTGGTAATGACAGGACAAGGGGGAATGGTCTTAAACTGGTGGGGGGGAGATTGAAACTGGATGTTAGGAGGAAGTTCTTCACAGTGAAGGTGGTGAGACACTGGAATGAGTTGCCCAGGGAGGTTGTGGCTGCTCTCTCCCTGGATGTGTTCAAGGCCAGGCTGGATGAGGCCTTGATTGACTTGTTCTAGTGGGAGGTGTCCCTGCCTGTGGCACAGGGGGTTGGAACTGGATGATCTTTGAGGTTCCTTCCAACCTAAACCATTATATATTTCTATGATTCTATCTTTAAGGTCCCTTCAACCCTACCTATTCTATAATTCTGTGACCCACTGATGTGGTAAGAGGTGGAAGGTACTGCTGGTACCTGTGTCATAAGTCTGTGTTTGTTGCAAGAGGGCCAGTCACCAGAGGAGGGTCAGAGGCTCTCTAGGAACCCTTCTGCCTGCCCAAAGGGAAGAGAAAAGCAGTAAGGGACAGAGAGTGATGGGGTGGGAAAGAAGCTAAAGCAGCTGGAATGGAAAGAACAATCCAATGGAACAAAGACATGCAAACCAATATGGAAGCCAACCTCTGATGGCAATGGCATCACCACTGTCACCACTGCTGCTGGGGGCAGGCACTGGCCAAGTCCCAGACTGGACTCAGCAGTGGGTGGGAAGCAGATTCAGGAGCTGGATGCAGGAACAGCCAGATCAGGACAGAAGGCAGAAAGGGCAGAGACCTCCTGGGACACCAGCAGGTTAAGGAGAGGCTTGACCCTGCTGATCCCTCAGTTTGATCCTGAAGATGCTGTTTGTGGGATGCAACCCCTTTTTGGCCAGTTGTGGGTCACCTCTCCTGTCCAGTCCTCCTCACAAGTGTCACTTCTGACTGCCCAATGTGTGGCACAAGATGTGGCAGTGCCCTTGGTGTGCCCAGGAGTGTGTCTAAGCCAGAACCTTTCTGTAGCCCAGCCCTGCCCAGCAGCTTCTCACTGCCAGGAGCAGCTTCTGGCTGTGTAAACCTGCTCTGAACTTCAGGACGTGCCTAACTGAGCAGAGACTGAGCTGGGGAGTCAAATCTCTGAGCAGAATCAGTTCTGGTTGAGCTCAAACCAGGACAATTTGCCAGCTGCCATGAGAGTACTGCAGCATGTCATGGGCCTCGGGGTAGGCACTGGCTGGTTCTTGCAGACAACCTCACTGTGAGCAACAGCAGTGGCTCTGTGGCCTTGGAGGGGAAATTTGCACCTGGCAAAGCCAAATCTTACCCATTGACAGCAAAGCTCAAGCAGGGGGAAGAATTCTGGAGTAATCAATGAGAATGACAGTTAGAGAAGACAATAGATAATATTGGCAGATGGGAGAGCAATAGAGTAGGCAGAGAAATCGATGAGGCAGTTCATAGTGGAGATGGCAGGTCTCAGGAGGACGTCCAGGGCATGCCCAAGCCTCTGTGCACTGCTTCAGCTTCTTGCCAGAGGGTAGCTCTATTGAGTTTAAGACTTTCAAAGTACCAGCAAGATTCAGAACAGTCTGAGGTCAGTGCTCCAAGCACAGAGGGCTGCAGCATCTCTGCTGTGACTGAAAGAGTTGGGGCTGTGCAGGCTGGAGAAGAGGAGGCTCCCAGGTGACCTTCTTGTGGCCTTCCAGGATCTGAAGGAGGCCTACAAAAAAAGCTGGGAAGAGACTTTTTGGGCTCTCAGGGAGTGCCAGGACTAGGGGGAATGGAGCAAAGCTGGAGGTGGGGAGATTCAGACTGGATGTGAGGAGGAAGTTGTTGAGCATGAGAGTGGTGAGAGGCTGGAATGGGTTGCCCAGGGAGGTGGTTGGGGCCCCATGCCTGGAGGTGTTTGCAGCCAGGCTGGCTGAGGCTGTAGGCATGGCAGGGGGATCCCTGGGCATGGCAGGGGGGTTAGAACTGGCTGATCTCTGCTTTCATCAGAGCCCACCTGCAGCACTGTGTGCTGTTCTGAAGCCCCTAACACAAGAACTATTTGAGCCAGTCCAGAGGAGGCTACCAAGATGCTGAGAGGGCTGCAGCAGCTCTGCTCTGAGCACGGGATGAGAGAGTTGGGGCTCTGCAGCCTGGAGAAGAGAAGGTTTCCATGACACCTTGGAGTGGACTTCCAGTATGTGAAAGGGGCCTACAGGAAGGCTGGGCAGGGACTATTGACAAGGTCTTGTAATGACAGGACGAAGAGGAATGGGTTTAACCGGCAGAGGGGAGATTTAAAAGGGATGTTAGGAGGAAGTTGTTTGCAGTGAGGGTGGTGAGACACTGGCACAGGTTGCCCAGGGAGGTTGTGGCTGCTCCCTCCCTGGAGATGTTCAATACCAGGCTGGATGAAGCCTTGAGCATCCTGATCTAGTGGGAGGTGTCCTTGTCTATGGCACAGGGGATTTGGAACTGGATGATCTTTGAGGTCTCTTCCGACCTAAACCATTCTGTGATTCTATGATCCTTGTGGTCCCTTCCAACCCTGACTGATTCTATGATTCTATGACTAGATGTGCTGACTCAATCCAATTTCTCACTCAAATTCTCCAATTAGTTCAAACCAGCACACCAGTGAAGGACATGATGCTTCTCCCTGCTCTTTAAGCCACCTGCTTTGTCTGCCTCTCCTCAGGCTGTCCAAAGCCTTCAGATTTCTCTGAGGAGCCCCAGAGGAGCTGAGGAGAAACAGAACCAACTTTGTATCCTGCCTCAAGGAGCAAGGGCATTGCACAAACTCAATTCCTGCTGGCTGGGTCTTTACCACTATACATTTATAGTGGCTGCTGATTTCTCCTCTGAGCTGTGTCCCCCGGATCTGAAATGAAAGCAGCATAATTGGATGCACCACCATAGTGACCAGTGACATAAAGAATTGTTATGAGAGCATTTCCCCCCCACCTCTCCCCTGTTGCTGAAAGATTACATCTGATGTTATGAACCATCATTGCTCCCAGTTGGTACCACCACTCAGTAATTTACCCTTCTAGAAAAGCTTCTTGTTATTGCAGCCTGCTCTCTGCAGCCATCTCAATGAAGCTATTTCTTTCAAGCAAGGGAAAAAAAAAGAAGACAAGATTTTTGTCTTCTGCTGTCCATTATTTAAATCCCTTGGAGAAAAGTCAGGTGTGGACCCAGACCAAGATGGAGAGAACGGCCATTGCCAAGTTCCACTTTTAATGCAGCACAGAAGCAAAGGGAGCCAAAGGTTGGTGGGGAGCAGAGGGATTCAGGCAGCCTGGAAGGATGCTGAACCCATTTGGAAAGGGCTTGCACCTGGAAGGCTTGGATTATGCAGAGCAAAGTGGGGTTTGTGTGGGAATTTCTTCTGATCACAGGTGGATATTTTAGAGAAAAGAAATCAGCAGTTTCATAGAATCAGTCAGGGTTGGAAGAGATCACAAGGATCATCCAGTTCCAAGCCCCTGCCATGCTCAGGGACACTCTACCCTAGAGCAGGCTGCCCACAGCCTCAGCCAGCCTGGCTGCAAACACCTCCAGGGATGTGGCCCCAAACACCTCCCTGGGCAACCCATTCCAGCCTCTCACCACTCTCATGCTCAACAACTTCCTCCTCATGTCCAGTTTGAATCTCCCCACCTCCAGCTTTGCTCCATTCCCCCTGGTCCTGGCACTACCTGTGAGCCTAAAATGTCCCTCTCCAGATTTTCTGTAGCCTCCTTCATATAGTGGAAAGCCACAAGAAGGTCCCCTGGGAGCCTCCTCTTCTCCAAGACTGAAGAGCCCCAACTCTTTCAGTCTGTGCTCACAGCAGAGGTGCTGCAGCCCTCTCAGCATCCTCGGGGCCCTTCTCTGCACACCTCCAGCATGTCCACATCCCTCTTGTAATAGGTGCTCCAGAACTGGATGCACTACTCCACTCTTAAAGACTCACAGAATCATAGAATCGTTTTGGTTGGAAAAGACATTTAAGATCATCAAGTGCACCTTTAAACTTTGGTGGCCTTTTCCAGGTGAAGGGTAGCAGCAGAACACTGTGAAGTCAGTGCACCTGCTTATGAGGCATGCAGCAGAGTGGGGACAGATTTGCTCAGAAGTTGCTGCCCGGGGAGGTCCAGCTCCACAGTACAGTGTACGAGTGTCATATACCTACTGGGCAGGCTGACAGAACCAGGATGCTGGCATCACGTTCAGAGAGTGAAAGGCTCAATTTAGCTCCAGATAAAGATCCACCTTGTGAGGCTTCATCTCTGGTTTAGTCCTGCTTACATCCCAAAGCCCTGACTGCCTTCTGGGCTTCCATCTGCTTTGCAGTGCACATCCTTGAGGGATGCCTTCAGATCTCAGCCTCCACCTGGACCTTTCCCTGTGAGCCAGGGAAGCCTGTGCTCGCCTGAGGGCTGTGAATCCCAAAGGCACCACCCTGGTCAGACTGGCTGAGTGGAGGGAGGTGTGTTTGCTGGGCTTTGTGTGCTGCCTCACTTGAGAGGACGAGGGCTATGGGATGGCAAATGCACGAATCCATCTGAGAGTAACTTCAATTGGCCAATTTCAATGTAATTTGGGAGACAAGAGCTTTGAAAGGTAATAGATTTCTGAAAAGCTCTGTAAAAAATAGCTGGACAGGTGAAGAAGAGGCTCAGCAGTGGGAAAAGCTCTAGCATCGTGGGGAATGTGAAAGAAGATCTGTGCAGCTGCTTTGCACAACAGAGCAGGGATTGTTTCTTCTGCTTACACAGGAGCTTCAAGTGCTTTGTTGTTCAGCTAGAGCAAAGGGGAAGAGCTGAGGAGGTTGAATGTTTATGGTGTGCTTGGAGACCTTGGGACATAACCTAAATGTAAGTGGATACTGATAGGGGAAGAATTAAGAAGGGACAAGACCATAGTCAGTGGGGCTTGAAGAAAATAATGGCAGCAGCTTGTTCTGTCATGTTGTCCATTCAGTGGTGTTCTGCTAGCCCTGTAGGCAGCTGGTGGGTATCTCCATAGGTTTTTTTTTATCAGGACAGTAGTGAAGACACATGGGCCTGGAAAGTCTGTGCCAGGTCCAGACATGACCTCTGAGCCTCCTGGTTCTCATCTCAGAGCTGCAGTTACAGGACACTTCATTTTCTCCTAGTTAAGGAGAAGGCAGAGGAAAAGGAAGTGAAGCTACTGTTGGTAGCTGTCATTTCTGAGGAAAGCCCTGAGGGGTAGTGTCTGTTTTAAAGATAGGGTTCCTAGAAAATCTGCCAGGCTTGATTTCAGAGCTGTAGAATTAGGCAATCTTGGGACAGTGGTCACAAGGGTTAATAATTTCCATTAAAAGCAACCTTCTGCTTCTTGCTCAATGTTTTGTGCTGGAGACCTGAAGGCACAGCTCTGCTCTCCTTGGTGCTCTTTGTGTTGCTGGCTGGCTGAAGTCCAGAGTCTCCTCATGCCAAGGGTGTGGATGCTAAATTTAAAGATAGGGTTCCTAGAAAGTCTGCCAGGCTTGATTTCAGAGCTGTAGAATTAGGCAATCTCGGGTCAGTGGTTGCAAGGGTTAATAATTTCCATCAAAAGCAACCCTCTGCTTCTTGCTGAATGTTTTGAGCTGGAGAACCGAAGGCACAGCTCTGCTTTCCTTGGTGCTCTTTGTGTTGCTGGCTGCTAAAGCCAGGATTTCTTCCAGAGTCTCTTCATGCCAAGGGTGTGGATGCTAAATTTAACCCTGCTCCCAGATGCCCAGCCACGCAGGGGGCTGACCTTCACACCTGGCTAGAGAAATCTGCTCTGATCTCTCTGCCCTGTTAGGAGCTCACATGCCCGAGCCCTGTGCCGGAGCTGGCAGGAGGCTGCCCTCCTGGGGGGGAGCATTTTGCAAGCTAAACCAGAGAGCTTCAAGCCATCAAGATGTTCCCCCGTCTGAGGAAGAAAATCTATCAGTGATTATTCTGAGCCTTGTTCCAAATCAACCCGAGGCGAGGGGTGAATTGCCTGCCTCTGCCAGCTAATCAAGACGGATGCGGTGCGGTCCAGCCGCTCCTCCGAGGGATGCAGAGATGCTGCTCCCTGGGGTGGCAGCTGGGCAAAAGCATCCCCTGAAGGCAGCAAACAGTTCACCCACCCAGGCCTCTCTCTGAAAAATGGCTATGCTCAGGATCACAGAATTAACCAGCTTGGAAGAGACCTCTAGGATCGAGTCCAACCTATCACCTAACCTTTCTAATTAATTAGACATGGCACTAAGTGTCTCATAGAATCATAGAATGGTTTAGGTTGGAAGAGACCTCAAAGATCATCCAGTTCCAACCACCCTGTGCCATAGGCAGGGACACTTCCCACTAGATCAGGATGCTTAAGACCTCATCCAGCCTGGTCTTGAACACGTCCAGGGAGGGAGCAGCCACAATGTCCCTGAGCAACCTGTGCCAATGTCTCGTCACCCTCACTGTGAAGAACTTTCTCCTAACATCCTGTTTAAATCTCCCCTCTGCCAGTTTGAACCCATTCCCCCTCGTCCTGTCATTACAAGACCTTGTGAATAGTCCCACCCCAGCCTTCCTGTAGGCCCCCTTCAGATACTGGAAGATACTCATACAGCCTCCTCTTAAACGCCTCCAGGGATGGGGACTCCAAGATCTCCCTGGGCAGCCCATTCCAATGCCAATCACTCCTTCTATGTAGAACTTCTTCCTAATGCCCAGCCTATTCCAATGCCAATCACTTTTTCCACAAAGAACTTCTTCCTAACATCCAACCTAAGCCTGCCCTGGCACAGCTTGAGGCTGTGTCTTCTTGTTCTGTCCCTGGGTGCCTGGCAGCAGAGCCCAACCCCACCTGGCTACAACCTCCCTTCAGGTAGCTGCAGAGAGCAATGAGGTCTGCCCTGAGCCTCCTCTTCTGCAGGCTGCACACCCCCAGCTCCCTCAGCCTCTCTTCACAGGGCTGTGTTCCAGGCCCCTCCCCAGCCTTGCTGCCCTGCTCTGGACACCTTCCAGCACCTCAACATCTCTCTTAAATTGAGAGGGCCAGAAATGGACACAGCACTCAAGATGTGGCCTGATCAGTGCTGAGCACAGGGGCAGAATAACCTACCTTGTCCTGCTGGCCACACTGTTCCTGCTCCAGGCCAGGATGGTATTGTTCTTCTTGGCCACCAGGGCACACTGCTGGCTCATGTTCAGTCAGCTGTCATCCAGCACCCCCACGTCCCTCTCTGCCTGTCTGCTCTCCAGCCACTCTGTCCCCAGCCTGTAGTGCTGCACACCCTGCTTAGCCTCTGGGCACACAAAGTGGCCAGCTAATAGCAAATGGGTCCCCAAATCCCTGCCACACAACTGCAGAGACTGGAAAAGAGCTTTGAGCTCACCGAGTCCAATCATGAACCCGACACTGACAACCATTGAAGGTGTTGTGAGAGAATGGCCTCACTCTGCTAACTTCCAATAATTGGGGAAGCAATGGCAATAGAGTTTGTGCATTGCAGTGGAAGAGATCTATTAAGAGTCCTTTCTAAGCCTGTGCTGCTGGGGAGAGCTGTTAATTGAAGCCAGAGTGCTTATTTAAATTGGGCTTGTCCCTAAAGCTTGGGTTTAGAGAGGCTTTGTCAAGGCTGCTTCCCTACATCTCCTGCTCTGCTCTGGGGCTGGGTGATGAGGGAACTTGGGTTATTTAGACTGAAGAAGAGGAGGCTGAAAGGGGAGACTTTCTTGCTCTTCCCACAGCTCCCTGAAAGGCTGTAGTCAGGAGGGGCTTGGTCTCTTTTCCCAAGTCAGAAGTCACAGGATCACAGGAGTTGGAAGGAACTCAAAATGCTCAACAAGTCCAACGCCCCTGCCAGAACAGGACCATCTAAGATAGCTCAGGCCACTCAGGAACACATCCAGACAGGGCCTTGAAAGTCTCCAGAGGAGACTCCACAACCTCTCAGGGGAGCCTGTGCCAGTGCTCTGTGACCCTTACACTCAAGAAGTTTCCCCTTGTGTTGAGCTGCAACCTCCTGAGCTGCAGCTTCCATCCATTGCTCCTTGTCAGATGAGAGGAAACAGGCTCAAGTTCTTAACTGGGAAACCATCCTAGGGGGCTCAGCTTTGTTCCTTAGTTCTTGGACTTACTCTTTCCCTGCAGAGGAGTGAGTTCTGGTGGACAAGAAATTCCATGAGCCAGTCATGCTCTCATGGCCAAGAAGGCAAATGGGGTGCTGTAGGAAGAGTGTGAAGAGTGAAGCTGAAGGGAGATTCTCCTGCTCCTCTACTATGGCCCTGGTGACACTACATGTGTACTACTGTGTCCAGTACTGGGTTCTCCAGTTCAAGAGAGACAGGGAACTCCTGGAGAACATCCAGTGGAGGCTACAAAGGTGTTGAGGGGCCTGGAGAATGTATGCAAGGAGGAAAGGCTGAGATCCCTGGGGCTGTTTAGCATGGAGAAGAGAAGCCTGTGCTTCTGTGCTACACAACCTCCCTGGAGGTGTTTAAGGCCAGGTTGGATGACATCCTAGTAGGAGGTCTGGTTTGATGAAAAGCTCAACATGAGCCTACAGTGTGAGTGCAGCACAGACAGCAACTGTGTGCTGGGCTGCAGCAAGAGCAGCTGTGGGCAGCAGGGCAAGGGAGGGGATTCTGCCCCTTTGCTCTGCTCTACTCAAATCCCACCTGCAGCACTGTCTGCAGCTCTGGAGCCTCCAGCACAAGAAGGACATGGAATGGTTGGAGGCAGTCCAGAGGAGGCCACCAAGATGCTGAGAGGGCTGCAGCAGCTCTGCTCTGAGGACAGGCTGAGAGAGTTGGGGCTCTGCAGCCTGGAAAAGGCTTCCAGGAGACCTTGGAGTAGACTTGTAGCATGTGAAGGGGGCTACAGGGAGGGACTATGGAGAAGGTCTTGTAATGACAGGATGAGGAGCAGTGGGTTTGAACTGGCAGAGGGGAGATCGAAACTGGATGTTAGGTGGAAGTTCTTTGTAGTGAGGGTGGTGAGACACTGGCACAGGTTGCCCAAGGAGGTTGTGGCTACTCTCTCCCTGGAGGTGTTCAAGGCCAGGCTGGATGAGGTCTTGAGCGACCTGATCTAGTGGGAGGGGTCCCTGCCTATGGCACAGGGAGTTGGAACTGGCTGAGCTTTGAGGTCCCTTCCAACCTAAACCATTCTGTGACTCTAAATTAAATTTAGTGCAGATTACCCTTATTTCAATCCCACTTTGCAGTGCCAAGAAGCTGTAAACTGGTTTGAAAGGCTACATGGGGACCCAGCTTGTTATTTTGAAAGCCTGCTCACCTTGAGCTTGGGTCCCCCTTGGGAGGTTTTCCAAATTTTCCAGCAGAGTCTTGTTTTGTTTGCACGGGCTTTAAAAAACACAAATATATTTAAGTCTAGGGATGCAGAATTTGGAGGGGGAAAGAAAAAAATTAAGGAAAAAAAAATATTATGTATTTCTAGGGTTTTTTTTTGTTTTGTTTTTTTTTTTTTTAAAGATTTATACTCTTCCCCATAAGAGCCTGAATGACATTTCTTTGGCTGGCTGCATAACTCATGTTAACAAGACAATTAGCATGTGCTGGAAGTTATTATTTTCCTCGGCACGTCCAAGCCAGCAGTGCCACTGGATTTGGAATGGAGCCTTGATTCATTCCTTCTTCCTGGGAGAAGATAATATTGAATTTTTCTCCAATGATCTTGGCAGGATGTAATTAATACTCCACCCTCCCCCCACCGTTTTTTGGTTTTGTTTTTTTTTTTTTTTTTTTTTCCCTTTCNTTTTTTTTTTAATTTCCCTGCTTGACATAAGGTGTAGCAAATCACAACAACATAACAGGGGGAAAATTCAGACAACAACAAATGCTTCTTATTTCATTGTGTTGTGAGTGCATGGTAGAACAATAATTTCAGTTGGAAAAGGCCTCTGAGATCATTGAGTCCAACTCTCATGAGATTATTGGGTCCAACTGTCAACCTAAGGCCACCATGGCTGTTAAGCCATGTCCTGAAGTGCCCTGCCCATACTATTACTTGAACACAGTTGGATTGACAGCCATGGGTGGCTGAAGCTCTCTCCTTGCTCACAGAGCAGCTACAGGGAGACCAAAGGAATGGTGTTTTCTGCAGGCACCATCATGTGTCCCTAAGGGGTACCTTTGCTGGGGCTCCTCCTCACCTTTGCTGGGGCTCCTCCTCACCTTTGCTGGGGCTCCTCCTCACCTTTGCTGGGGCTCCTCCTCCCCTTTGCTGGGGCTCCTCCTCCCCTTTGCTGGGGCTCCTCGTCCCCTTTGCTGGGGCTCCTCGTCCCCTTTGCTGG
>VWZI01021751.1:31984-53746 GCA_013396835.1 Psilopogon haemacephalus
CCCTCCCCTTTGCTGGAGCCCCTCCTCCCCTTTGCTGGAGCTCCTCCTCCCCTTTGCTGGAGCCCCTCCTTCCCTTTGCTGGAGCTCCTCCTCCCCTTTGCTGGGGCTCCTCCTCCCCTTTGCAGGGGCTCCTCCTTCCCTTTGCAGGAGCTCCTCCTTCCCTTTGCTGGAGCTCCTCGTCCCCTTTGCTGGGGCTCCTCCTCCCCTTTGCTGGGGCTCCTCCTCCCCTTTGCTGGAGCTCATCCTTCCCTTTTTTGGAATCTGTGCCAGGGCAAGTTTGGTCTGGATGTTAGGAAGAAAGAGTGGAAAGAGTGATTGGCATGGAATGGACTTCACGGAGTGGAGGAGGAGTCCCCATCCCTGTAAGTGTTCAAGAAGAGACTGCGTGAGGCACTCAGTGCTATGGGTTAGTTAATTAGCAAGGTTAGGTGATAGATTGGACTCGATGATCCTAGGGCTCTCTTCCAAGCTATTTGATTCTGTGATCTCTGTTCACCATCCTGGGTTGGATTGCTGCAGGTTTCCTCTCCAAGAAGACTCCAGTTAGTTTATGGATGCTCACGTCTGTGCGTAATGAAGGCCTTAGAGAAGACATTTTTCTAGCAGCTTTTTTTTTTACTTTCCCCATTAACTTTTGGTGCTCTGCAGCTGTGTGAGCTGCACACTGCTGAGCTTGGCTTAGGGAAGTTTGGCAGGCGTGGCTGAACTGGAGGCTGTTGCATCAGAAAGATGGAACTTAGGAGTTCCTCTGCTACCTGCTGTCAGCCAGCCTCAGAGGACAGCATGCCTGGGAGAGCTGCAGGCTGAAGGCAATGGTGTGGGCAGGTCTGGGGTGCAGGAGGAGACTACAGACACTTGTTTGAGAGCTGCTCTGGGCAGAAAGGTTTTGGGTTGCTGGGCAGCAGGTGGATGACTCCGTTTCTCCAATTTCATGTTTTTTTTTAATGTGAGTATTTGGTTCCTAGGAAGAGGGGCAAATGAAGCCTGTCCTGGCTAAGGAGTTGTGGCAACGGAGGGTGGGCAGGAGGCAAACTCCTGAAATCCAGAAATGCTTCATTCTAGCATGTCCATTTCATCCTGCAGTCACTGACTGTGTCTTGTTCTATCTCATGATCCTGCCAGAGCAAAAGAGGAGATGCCATGGAAGGGAATCCAGAGTGGACAGCTAAGAAACTACTTTATGAGCACTTTGCATTGAAAGGAAGACAGGAAAAACAGGACAGGTGATGCTGGTCCAGTGCTGGTGAAGGTGTGTGTCCCTCCCTCATGCTGAGAGGTTATCTGGTACCCAAAGTGGGAGATGGCTCCCACTGGGGAACAAGGCTGCTGCTGGGGCACAGCCAGGGAGGTGAGGAACATCTTCACGTGCTTGATTTCTTGCTCTGCAGTTGGTTTCCTCCAGGCATTCAGGATGTTCCCCTGCCTTGACTTCTTCCTTTCAAAGAGCAGTTTTCTGCCTTCCCTGGGAAGAGGCAGAGAGAGCAGCTGATTAGCATTTCTGTGGCAGAATGATGTACACCCCTGGAAAGACCAAGAATAATCAAGAGGGAGGCTGGAGGGGTGCAGTAAATAAGGCAGAGGTTGCCTGTGGAATAAGAATGAATTGGAGCACTAAATAACTCTCCTGTTCACCGAGCAGCATCTACCCTGTGCTGCGTATGGGGCAGAGGTCCTGTGGATAAAGGAAAAAAAAAAAAAGGAAAAGTGTGATTAAATGCTGAAATGTTCTTCATCCAAGCAGAGAAGCTGAGAGGATGGGCCAGCAATTAGTGAGGAGAGAGCCTGGCAGGATGAGAGGAGAGGACAGGTCCCACCCAGCCCAGGTAATGATGCTTTCTCCAGGAGCACTGTGAAGTCAAGGTGAGATGGGACCAACTAGCTTTGACAAATAGCAGATGTGGCAGGGAAATTGATGAAATACTTTGGGGAGGTGAAAAGATTTAGGGTTAAGTATGAAAAATGTGAGTGTTCCTGGCAGCCTGGCAACACTCACAGTCATATTTCAATTCCTAGATGAGAGTGTTTTGTTTTGGAAGGTCACTGATTTCCTGGCTGGCTACCATGAGGGGCAAGGGAGGGGATTGTGCCTCTTTGCTCTGCTCTCCTCACACCTCACCTGGAGCACTGTGTGCAGTTCTGGAGCCCCCAACACATGAAGGACATGGAAGTGTTGGAGACAGTGCAGAGGAGGCCACCAAGATACTCAGTGGGCTGCAGCAGCTCTGCTCTGAGGACAGGCTGAGAGAGTTGGGGCTCTGCAGCCTGGAGAAGAGAAGGCTTCCAGGAGATCTTATAGTAGCTTTCCAGTATCTGAAAGAGGCCTACAGGAGGGCTGGGCAGGGACTAGTCACAAGGTCTTATTATGGCAGGACAAGGGATAATGGGTTCAAACTGGAAAAGGGAAGATTGAAACTGGATGTTAGGAGGAAGTTCTGTGCAGCAAGGGTGGTGAGACACTGGCACAGCTTACCCAGGGAGGTTGTGGCTGCACCCTTCCCGGAGGTGTTCAAGGCCAGGTTGGATGAAGCCTTGAATGACCTGTTCTAGTGGGAGGTGTTCCTGCCTATGGCACAGGGGCATTGAAACTGGATGATCTTTGGGGTCCCTTCCAACCTAAACCCTTCTATGATTCTATGAGTGTGGTGACCCACTTGTAACATAGGAGCACAACCAAGCCCTGCAGCATGTGATTTCTTTTTGTTCAAGCACCACTCCTTTATCAGTCTCTTTCCATCTCCCTGCAAATTGGTTGTTGAGGAGGGGTTTTAATTGCTCCAGAGCTGGTCCTCTGGGTACAGCTTAATTCCTCCTATCCAGCATCCCAGTGCATCCCAGCTTGGCTCGCTCCAGACTACAGTGAGCTCACTGAAGCCACTGACTGCAAGGGCAGCAAGCCTGAGCCTTTCAAGACGAGACATGCACCCCAACCCAGGTGAAAGGTTAATTCCAGTCATCAGGAGATGTGATTAGAGCACTTCAGCTGGTAGCCATGGTTCTGGGCTGTGCTATTTAGGAGGAGCATCGACACAGAGCGTTTCAGGAGCTGTGATTTCTTCATTTTCTCTTGCTGTTAAAGCACTAGAATAAATTATTCCAGAAAAACCTTAAATGTAAATAATTCCTCAAGGAATTTTTTTTCTTTTTATTTAAGTCCCATCTCAGCCAATCACTCTTCTAATTTTTCATAATGATGCCATTCCCCATCTGCTTGATGGAGTTAATGTCTCACATTGTCAGTCACTGGCTCATCTTCCTCCAGCAGCTCCGCAACAGGCAGCCAGGGCATGCAGAAACTGGGGGATTTTAGAATCATAGAATCAGTCAGGATTGGAAGGGACCACAAGGATCAGCCAGTTCCAACCCCCTGCCATGCCTAGGGACACCCTACCCTACAGCAGGCTGCCCACAGCCTCTGCCAGCCTGGCTGCAAACACCTCCAGGGATGTGGGCCCCAAACACCTCCCTGGGCAACGCATTCCAGGCTCTCACCACTCTCATGGTGCAGAACTTCCTCCTCACATCCAATCTGAATCTCCCCACCTCCAGCTTTGCTCCATTTCCCCTAGTCCTGGCACTATCTGAGAGCCTAAAAAGTCCCTCCCCAGCTTTTCTGTAGGCCTCTTCAGATCCTGGAAAGCCACAAGAAGGTCACCTGGGAGCCTCCTCTTCTCCAGACTGCACAGCCCCAACTCTTTCAGCCTGTTCTCACAGCAGAGGTGCTGCAGCCCTCTGAGCATCCTCATGGCCCTTCTCTGGACACACTCCAGTATGTCCACATCCCTCTTGTCCCAGGGGCTCCAGAACTTTGCTCCATTCCCCCTAGTCCTGTCACTATCTGTTAGCCTAAACAGTCCTCTCCGTTGTGTCTAGTGCTAGGACAAGGGGCAATGGACACACAATGGAGCACAGGAGGTGCCACATAAATATAAGGGGGGGGGAGGGGGAAAAAAAGTATTTTTGAGGGTGGCAAAGCACTGGAGCAAGCTGTCCAGAGAGGTTGTGGAGTCTTCTCTGGAGGCATTCCAAACCCAGCTGGATGTGTTTGTGTGATTGACTCTAGGTGATCCTGCTCTAGGAGTTGGACTGGATGATCTTCAGAATTCCTTTCCAAGCCCTCCAATTCTGTGAGTCTGTTTGATTCAGTACAGGATCCTCAGTGAATCTCACCACATCTTCTGTCTCCCCAGAGCTCCTTGTGGTGGCTGAAGCACAGGACCTGCACAGGACCCAAGCTGGCTCAGTTAAAGGTAGTTTGAGTAGCTCTGCACAGACATACCCTGAGGGGCAAAGCAGTGATTATTTGTTCTGCACCGCAGCTCGGCTACCTGTAAACAGGCAGGAATCTTGCTAAATGCATCCGTGGTAATGAGCTGGGGCCGTTGTCTAATTAATATTTCAAACATCCCCAAGCTAGATTGATACACTGTAAATGAGCACTGTCAGGTGACGATGGAAATTAGATAAGGAGCAGCTGGAAGTGATCTGCTTCTGTGTCAGATCTAGCACTGCTAGGAAACTTGAAAAAGAAATTCAGGGGTTTTCATAGAAGCTGGTGACAGATGAGTTTGATGGGTGGAGCACCAGATGGATAAAGAACTGGCTGGATGGCCGCACCCAAAGAGTGGCTGTCAATGGATCCATGTCCAAGTGGAGACAGTGACAAGCAGAGTCCCTCAGGGATCAGCCCTGGCACCAGTCTTGTTCAACATCTTTGTGGGTGCCATGGACAGAGGCATTGAGTGCAGCCTCAGCAAGTTTGCTGAGCACCCCAAGCTGTGTGGTGCAGCAGCCAGGCTGGAGGGCAGGGATGGCATCCAGAGGGACTTGGACAGGCTGCAGAGGTGGGCATGAGACAACCTCAGGGGGTTCAACAAGACCAAGTACAAGGTCCTGCAGCTGGGTCGAGGCAATGCCAAGCACAAATATAGGCTAGGGAGGGACTGGCTGGAGAGCAGCCCTGAGGAGAGGGACTTGGTGTTGCTGGTGGAGGAGAAGCTCAAGATGAGGCAGCAGTGTGCACTTGCAGGCCAGAAAGCCAAGCAGAGGCTGGGCTGCAGCAGGAGCAGTGTGGGCAGCAGGGCCAGGGAGGTGATTCTCCCCCTCTGCTCTGCCCTGGTGAGGCCCCACCTGGAGTAGTGCATCCAGTTTTGGATCCCCTGGGACAAGAGGGATGTGGAGATGCTGGAGGTGTGCAGAGAAGGGCCATGAGGATGCTGAGAGGGCTGCAGCACCTCTGCTGTGAGGACAGACTGAAAGAGTTGGGGCTCTTCAATTTGGAGAAAAGGAGGCTCCCAGGTGACCTTCTTGTGGCCTTCCAGGATCTGAAGGGGGCCTGCAAAAAAAGCTGGGGAGGGACTTTAAAGGCTCTCAGGGAGTGACTAGGGGGAATGGAGCAAAGCTGGAGGTGGGGAGATTCAGACTGGATGTGATGAGGAAGTTGTTGAGTGTGAGAGTGGTGAGAGGCTGGAATGGGTTGCCCAGGGAGGTGGTAGGGCCAGATCCCTGGAGGTGTTTTGTGCCAGGCTGGCTGAGGCTGTGGGCAGCCTGCTCTAGGGTAGGGTGTCCCTAGGCATGGCAGGTGGGTTGGAACTAGATGATCCTTGTGATCCCTTCCAACCCTAACTGATTCAATGATTCTACGATTCTACTGATGCTGGGTGAGAAGAGGGGCATCCCAATCCAGAGGAATTCTGGTTGTGTGGGCTTTGGATTCCTGGTCACAGAATTAAGGCACAAAAGATATCAAATGCATAGGGTAGCTTTATTGCACTCAGGCAACTTCTCTATTGCACTCACATGACCTCTGCTCTGCCCTGGTGAGGTCACATATCTGGAGTACTGTGCCCAGGTGTGGGCCCCCCAGTTCAAGAGGGACATAGAACTGCTTGAGAGAGTCCAGCATAGAGCCACGAAGATGCTGAAGGGAGTGGAATATCTCTCTTATGAGGAGAGTCTGTAACAGGGGGGACTCACCACTTTGCTCCCCAATACCTGCCACAATGGTCAGGCCCTTCATAAGCACAAGGCAGCATCCCTGTGCCACCCACCTTGGTTAGCTGCAGGTAGTTGGATTGTGGTTTGGACATTGCTGGCAGGGCTTGGTGGCAGAGCAGCTCGGCCTGGAAGTCATAATAAGATGAGAAATTGGGTAGATGAGCATGGAGATTTGAATTCCAAGTGAGGATGCTGTGCTTAATGAAAGGGAGGATTTCTTCAACGATCGTTCTCTGATTACCAAGGGTCACAATCGGGAGGCTCTCACGGCAGAAAAATACAGGTGCAAACACACACACACACACACACACACACATATCCCATTTTATCCTGGTGACAAATATGCCTATTTCTAGAGTTTGCAGTTCATTTTTGGCAGGCAACTGTGTGCTGGTTTGAGCTAATTGGAGAATTTGAGTGAGAAATTAGACTATTGGCTGAGAGAGGCAAACACAGGATGGCACTGCACCCAGAGCTCTACTGAGAAAGAAAAAAAAAATTGTTTTGAAGTATTGTAACCAAAATATAGATTGTTCAGACAGTTTCAGACCGCTCTGGCTGTGGCTGCCTCTCTTGCATGGCCTCGTTTGTCTCTGCCTTGGTAGCTAATTCTCATTAATACTATTAACTTCTTTCCTACTCCTATTCCCCCTGGCCGATCTACCTCTGTCTATCTTCAGCATCAACAGGTGGTGAGATAAGATTGGGGAAGGGGGGAAAGGTGGTAGGGGGGTGGTTGGTTACCCCTCTTGGGGATTTTGGTCTCTGGGAGGGCTGTGGTGTTTCTATATTATCTTTTCACTGTAAATATCTGTTATACATTGTAAATATCTGCTTGCATATTTTGCAAAGCTGTAAATATAAAGCTTCATTTCTCAACTTCCAGTGTTTCTGAGTCTTAGCCAGGGTCCTGAGTCCTAGCCTAACCCCCCTGGCCGATCTACCTCCGTCTATCTTCAGCATCAACAGGTGGTGAGATAAGATTGGGGAAGGGGGCAGAGGTGGTAGGGGTGGTTGGTTACCCCTCTTGGGGATTTTGGTCTCTGGGAGGGCTGTGGTGTTTCTGTATTACCTTTTCATTGTATATATCTGTAAATATCTGTTATACCTTGTCAATATCTGCTTGTATACTGTGCAAAGCTGTAAATATAAAGCTTCATTTATTAACTTCCAGTGTTCTGAGTCCTAGCCAGGGTTTATTTCAAAAGGTGGGGGGAGCAGGTAACTGCAAAACCACCACAAACTGATAGAGCACAGATTTAGTTCCAGGTCTTTGATCAGGAATAGAGGATTGCATTTAGCGCTCTGCTTTGCGTTGCGTGCATTCCACCTGCCTGGAGTACCTGACAGATTTGGCTCTCCCTCCTTCAGAGGAGCTGCTCTGTCCCCTTCATCCTGAGTGGTTAACAAAAGTTTGAAGGCTGGCTGATTTGTTTCTGTCGGGAGGAGAAAGCAGGGATGCGCAGCAGCTCTGTTTTTGCTGCAGCCTTGTTTTGGTTTATCATTTGCGCGCAGACAGAAAGCAAAAGAAAGAGGCAAAGGCTGCATCCCTCTTGTTTCCTCAAGCGCAATAGGAAGGAGTCAAGCAGGTTCCTGAGCCAGAATTCACCACGTCTGCCAGGCCAGTGAGTGCTGTGACTGGAAAACTAAATCTCTCATGTCCCATGTTTGCGACTTCTCTTGGCTCCCTGCCTCTGGAGCACAGAGCCTGTGAGCAGAAGGGCAGCTCTGCCCTCGCCTGCCTCCTGCCCGCGCCTCCTGTGCTCTCCCAGGCTGCAGGCATCCTCCCTGTGAAGGTCCTGACTGGCAGAAGGACTCTTTGGCAGGCTGGCCAGACTGCCTGGCAGAGACTGAGTCTGAGCAACTCGGAGAAAGTCTTCAGGATGCTTGTTTGGTACCAGGTTTTGGGAAGGGCAGCTGGTAGGTGGTGTTGTCCCATCTGGCACCTACTAGAAGAGAGGGTTTCTTGTCTCTCCTTATTGTGGCCAACGCTGAAATATACTGTTTTATCATCATGATAGGATATTGTGGGCTGCTTTTCCTCTCACAGTATATATCCTGTTGAGTATGGACTATGCATCTATTCAGTACGTGTATTGCAGGAGTCTACAGCCATTCCTGGACTCAAATTACACCCAGTAGCAGCCATTAGCCTCCTGGATTACAGTTCCTGACAGGGAACAAAACAACTCTTTGGTCTTTCACAAGGCATGGGGAAAAAAAAAAATGAGGTAGTTTATTTTGATTTTGGATGAAGAACCCTTTAAAAAAAAAAGGAAATAAAGAAAAAAAAAAAATAAAGCTCCTTGATGATAAAACTCATTTCATGAGAGGGAGAGGAAAGTATTCCTTTTATGAAATGTAAACTCCCTGCTGTGGAAAACTATCAAGGCAAGTAGATGAGGAAGATTATAAAAAGGATTAGATATGGATTATCTAGGATTAAGGCAATGAACTCTCTTGGATAAAATTCACAAGAGGTTTTCATCCTGAGTGTGTTTGGGCTCCTAGATAAACTGTTACTCCTCTACAAGAAGACAAAAAAAATAACACCAAAGAAACCCTCCCCTCTCCTACACTGAGAGATTAAAAATTAAAAAAAGAGGTTGTTTGGGGTTCCTCCGTTTATGTACAATCATAGAATCAGTCAGGGTTGGAAGGGACCACAAGGATCAGCCAGTTCCAACCCCCCTGCCATGCCCAGGGACATCCTACCCTAGATCAGGCTGCCCACAGCCTCTGTCAGCCTGCCCTTAAATACCTCCAGGGATCTGGCCCCAACCACCTCCCTGGGCAACCCATTTCAGCCTCTCACCACTCTCATGCTCCACAACTTCTTCCTCACCTCCACCCTGAATCTCCCCACCTCCAGCTTTGCTTCATTCCCTCTAGTCCTGGCACTACCTGAGAGCCTAAAAAGTCCCTCCCCTGCTTTTTTGTAGCCCCTTTCAGATCCTGGAAGGCCACAAGAAGGTCACCTGGGAGCCTCCTCTTCTCCAAACTGAACATTTCAGTCTTGACAAAACCCCAAGCTCCAGGAATGAACAAGGGCTGGGTGTAAAGACTTCACCATGGTGAGTAGTTATAACTGTACCTGCTGACATTGAGAGGAATTGAATAGAAAGAGTTCACAGTGGGGGAGGGGGGGCGGAAATCAGTTTAAAACTGTGAATATATCCATACAAATATACATATATAAGGGAGGTGATTCTCCCTCTTTACTTTGCTCTTGTCAGATTCACCTATTGCTGTGTACTGTGTGCAGTTCTGGAGCCCTCACTACAAGAAGGACATAGAACTGTTGCAGAGAGTCCAGAGGAGGGCCACAAAGATGCTCAGAGGGCTGCAGCAGCTCTGCTATGAGGACAGGCTGAGGGAGTTGGGGCTTTTCAGCCTGGAAAAGAGAAGGTTTCAAGGAGACCTTATAGTAACCTTTCAATATCTGAAGGGGACTACAGGAGGGCTGGGGAGGAACTATTGACAAGGTCTTGACATGATGAGGGGTAATGGATTTAAACTGGCAAAGGGGAGATTTAAATGGGATGCTAGGAGGAAGTTCTTCACAGTGAGGGTGGTGAGACACTGGCACAGGTTGCCCAGGGAGGTTGTGGCTGCTCCCTCCCTGGATATGTTCAAGGCCAGGCTGGATGGGTCCTTGAGTGACCTGTTCTAGTGGGAGGTGTCCCTGCCTATGGCAGGGGGTTGGAACTGGATGATCTTTGAGGTCTCTTCCAACCTAAACCATTCTATGATTCTATGATATGTGTCTGGGGGGTGGTCCTTGACCTGATTAGTGCCTTGAGGAACGAGATGCTGCAGCTGTTGCAGAGAGTTTCTAAGAAAGTGTAAGCTTGGTGCTCAAGAGCAACGAATTAGGTGAATCAAACGTGAGGAATGGCCAAGGAATAAATAGGAAACAGGAGAAAAGATTCTGTTGCAGCACTGTGCAAACCACTGCTGATCTTCTCTGAGCCCAAAAGCCAGGTCTGGCTTCCTGCTGCAGGATGCCTGGCAAGGCTGGGAAAGGAGAATAGGGCAGCTTCTACCCAGAGACCAACAACATAGAGCCAAAGAGTACAACTTGGAAATGAAAAGGTGGAGAGGAGATTATGAGAGAACTCAAGAAAATCAGGAGTGGCTTGAACTGGCAAAGAGAGGTTCACTGCCTCTTCTAGACCGACACCAACTCCAGCAGGTTCAGAAAACTCCAAAGAAGGGCTTGCTTCAGTCAGTGGATTGTTGAGATGTGAAACTCCTGTGCACAGGACTTTGCAACCCAAACCCCTGGTATTAAGTTTGAAAAGTTCACTCAGCAAAACTGTATGGGGGAAAAAAAATCACAAAGAGCTTCTCTTCCCAGGAAGACACAGACCCCAGCTCAGCATGACCTTGAGCCAGAGGCTGCAGCTCCCATTCCAGGGATGTCTCAGTGTTCTCTTTTTTCACATATCATAGAATCAGAAGGGACCTCAAAGATCATCCAGTTCCAACCTCCTGTGCCATAGGCAGGGACACCTCCCACTAGATCAGGTCACTCAAGGCCTCATCCAATCTGGTCTTGAACACTTCCAGGGAGGGAGCAGCCACAACCTCCCTGGGCAACCTGTGCCAGTGTCTCACCACCCTCACTGCAAACAACTTCCTCCTAACATCCAGTTTCAATCTCCCCTCTGCCAGTTAAACACATTCCCCCTTGTCCTGTCATTACAAGACCTTGTCAATAGACCCTCTCCAGCCTTCCTATAGCCCCCTGCAGATACTGGAAGGCTACTATAAGGTCTCCAGGAAACCTTCTCTTCTCCAGGCTGCAGAGCCCCAACTCTCTCAGCCTGTCCTCATAGCAGAGCTGCTGCAGCCCTCTGAGCACCTTCCTGGCCTCCTCTGCAGTGGCTCCAATACTTCTATGTCCTGCTTGTGCTGGGGGCTGCAGAGCTGCAGACAGTGCTGCAGGTGGGGTGTGAGGAGAGCAGAGCCAAGGGGCACAATCCCCTCCCTTGCCCTGCTGCCCACAGCTGCTCTTGCTGCAGCCCAGCACACAGTTGCTGTCTGGGCTGCACTCACACTGCAGCCTCATCTTGGGCTTTGCACCAGCCCAGACCCCCAGGTCCTGTTCCTCAGGACTGCTCTCAGCCATTCCCCACCCAGCCTGGAGTTGTGCTTGGGATTGCACCCACCCAGGTGCAGGACCTTACACTTGGCCTTGTTGAATGCCATGAGGTTGGCCTGGGCACAGCTCTGCAGCCTGTCCAGCTAACTCTGAATGGATCCCTGCCCTCTAGCAAGTTGACTGTGCCACACAGCTTGGTGTCATCTGCAAACTTGCTGAGGGTGTACTCAAGTTCTGTCCATGTATCCATATCCCCGTGGCACAATTCAGTGATGGCTGCAGGAGATGGAAGAGCCAGACCAAGGCTTTTGCATGGTGTAGACATGGATACAGTGCTGCTAGCAAGCTGTGCTATGCTGGAAAGAAACATTGGTTTAGACATCATTTTCTAATACTTCCAGCACTGTCCAGCTGGAGCAAAGCTCCATTATCCATCTCCATCAGCACTTTAATCCATCAGAGCTTTAATCCACAGCATCATCCTTCGCAAGTGTGTGGGCTTTGAGCTAGTTTGGAATTGCAACAGTCCAAGCTATCAGCTCCATCCCTGTTTCTCATAAAGGAGCTGTTGCTTGCTTGTGTAGACAGCACAAAAATCGTTTTCAGATGTTGCTGCTAGTCTCAGCGGGGTGTAATAGAAACTCATTATCGTTCACAAGTCTAACTTAATTACATTTTTTTCTTGAAGGATTTTTATGCTGGCTCAGCAGGAAGGGGGAGGGGTGGGCTCATCTGCATACATTTAGGGGCTGCTTGCTCGAAACTTAGCAATATCGATGGTAAATAGCTAAGAAAGGTGGAGAATTACTTCAGGAGCTTCTTTTAATCAATGCAAGCTGTAACGTGGACCCATCAGACCCACAGGAAGCATTAGCAAGCCCAGCCGCTGAATCGATAGAGAAGGAGATGTTGCTTTGCTGCTTCTGTGCTTGTGGCTTTCATCAGATGGTCACAAAGTCTGCAAATTAGAAATTTCTCCATTGGTCAGATCTCGGAGGCTTTAATTGCTTTGTTCTTACATTTCCTTGGCAGAAGGAAATTTTCCTTCACAGAGGGCTTGAAGCGTCACTGAAAATTGAAAGAGCAAAAGACATTGGAATCCAACCCAGGGTGGGAAAAGCTTCCTCTGCTTGCTTGTTGGTGATGAGTGAGTGTAACCAGGCACTGTGTGAGATGAGTGTTCTTGCTTCTCTTGTGTGGTCCAACGTGGGTTGCATTGCTGCAGGTCACTCAGCAGGAAGGAGCAGAGAGCCCTTCTCCAAGGCCAGGTCCACCAAAGGCTGCATTCTGCATCCGTGCTGGGATGCATCACTCAGCAGGAAGGAGCAGAGAGCCCTTCTCCAAGGCCAGGTCCACCAAAGGCTGCATTCTGCATCCGTGCTGGGATGCATCACTCAGCAGGAAGGAGCAGAGAGCCCTTCTCCAAGGCCAGGTCCACCAAAGGCTGTGATCTGCACCCATGCTGTTGTACCAGGTCCCAGCATGGTATGACCCAGAGGTTACATCAGGGAGCTGAAGGTACCTAAACAGAAAATGCTTTTGAGTGTTTCATTCATGAGTTGGCTGTCATGAGGGTCAGCGTGAGGGTCACAAAGCTACTTTCTAGGTGAGCCTGGGAGGTCTTTGCAGTCTGACCCCAGCCTGGCAACTGCTGCTTCTGGTCACAGGTTTGAAAATTGAAAGAGCAGAAGACATTGGAATCCAACCCATGGTGGGAAAAGCTTCCTCTGCTTGCTTGTTGGTGATGAGTGAGTGTAACCAGGCACTGTGTGAGATGAGTGTTTTTGCCTCTCTTGTGTGGTCCAACATGTGTGGCTTGCATTGCTGCAGGTCACTCAGCAGGAAGGAGCAGAGAGCCCTTCTCCAAGGCCAGGTCCACCAAAGGCTGAGTTCTGCATCCATGCTGTTGTACCAGGTCCCAGCATGGTATGACCCAGAGGTTACATCAGGGAGCTGAAGGTACCCAAACACAAAATGCTTTGGAGTGTTTGATTCATGAGTTGGCTGTCATGAGGGTCACAAAGCTACTTTCTAGGTGAGCCTGGGAGGTCTTTGCAGTCTGACCCCAGCCTGGCAACTGCTGCTTCTGGTCACAGGTTTGGGTGGGTGGTCGTAGCCTGCACAGAGATGGGTCAGAGACGATGAACTTTGCAGGCAGGCTCCAAGATAGGGATAAAGAAGAGGTGAAAGGAGCCAGATAATTAGCCATATAACTAAACTTTCTCTGGGGCAAGGAACTCTGGGCCACTTCTGCCTCCTGTGAAGCGTGGTGACACCTCCAGCACCTCTGAAGAGAAACAAAAGCAGTGCCTTGAAACAGTCCTGCTGGGGGAGGAGGACACACAACTATAGAAGCAGTTCCCATTGCAGGTTTAGCAAATGTCTTTGGGGTTAACCTGGAAGGATTTCAGCACCAGTATGGCAGAGGAGGTTGCCTGGTAATGCACAGGGGCCCCGTGGGGGAGAGAGAAAGTCTGAAACAAAGCAAAAGTAATTAAAGCAAAGCAAAGCAGGCAGCACTTCTCTGCTGATAATCTATGCAAACGACAGGGCTTATTGTTCAGGCAATCAATAAACCAGCCCATTCCATTTTATTTCGGTGTGGTTGCAAATACTGGTTGTATTGTGATAGAAACATTGCAAAGAATTGATTCCCAGATAGAACTGTATCTGGGTTGCTTGTGGTTTATTAAGAAGATCAAGATAACAAGAGCTGCCTTATTGATCAAACCCAGAGGGATGCTTCCTTTCTTTCTGCTTGTCAATGGAATCCTTCTGTAATTATTTTTTTCCCTTTTTTTTTTCATTCATCCTTTTTCCCTCGCCCCTTCCTGACTCTCTGCAAAACGCAGTAGTGGAGTGAATGGGAAAAAAAAAAAAAAAAAGTCAGTTTAGGCTGGTGGTGGGCAGGAAAAGGATCCATGTCAAGTGGAGGCAGTGACAAGTAGAGTCCCTCAAGGATCAGCCCTGGCACCAGTCTTGTTCAACATCTTTGTGGGTGCCATGGACAGAGGCATTGAGTGCAGCCTCAGCAAGGTTGCTGAGCACCCCAAGCTGTGTGGTGCAACAGACAGATAGGAGGGCAGGGATGGCATCCAGAGGGACCTGCACAGGCTGCAGAGGTGGGCACAAGCCAAGCTCATCTTCAACAAGGCCAAGTGCAAGGTCCTGCAGCTGGGTCAAGGCAATGCCAAGCACAAATCCAGGCTGGGCAGGGACAGGTTGGAGAGCAGCCCTGAGGAGAGGGCCTTGGGGGTGCTGGTGGAGGAGAAGCTCAAGATGAGGCAGCAGTGTGCACTTGCAGGGCAGAAAGGCAAGCAGAGGCTGGGCTGCAGCAGGAGCAGTGTGGGCAGCAGGGCCAGGGAGGTGATTCTCTCTATTCTGCTCTGCTGAGACCCCACCTGGAGTAGTGCATCCAGTGCTGGAGCCCCTGGGACAAGAGGGATGTGGACATGCTGGAGGTGTGCAGAGAAGGGCCACGAGGATGTTGAGAGGGCTGCAGCACCTCTGCTGTGAGGACAGACTGAAAGAGTTGGGGCTGTTGAGTCTGGAGAAGAGGAGGCTCCCAGGGGACCTTCTTGTGGCCTTCCAGGATCTGAAGTGGCCTACAAAAAAGCTGGGGAGGGACTTTTTAGGCTCTCAGGTAGTGCCAGGACTAGGGGGAATGGAGCAAAGCTGGAGGTGGGGAGATTCAACCTGGATGTGAGGAGGAAGTTTTTGAGCATGAGAGTGATGAGGCTGTGGAACAGGTTGCCCAGGGAGGTGTTTGGGGCCAGATCTCTGGAGGTGTTTGCAGCCAGGCTGGCAGAGGCTGTGGGCAGCCTGATCTAGGGTAGGGTGTCCCTGGGCATGGCAGGGGGGTTGGAACTGGCTGATCCTTGTGGTCCCTTCCTGACTGATTCTGTGATTCTATGACGGAGATGTTGCAAGGCAGGATGTGTTTGGCAGGATGTGTTTGCCAGCATGTAGCAGAGTGCTAATGCTCCTCATTGAAGCTTACACAGGGACAGAAGCTTAATGCTTGCTGAAGGAGCTTTTTTTGGTTTGTGTCTAGAAATCTTTCACTGTGGATAGAAATCTTCTCTACAGCACAGTCAGGCCTCTCTGCTTGGTCCTGTGTAGAGGTGGATTTACCAAGCATAGGCATTGGTGTGAGCCAGGGCAAAGGAGAGCTGCTGGCCTGCTGCTTTTAACAGAAGAAAAATAACAGTTTTGGGGGTAAACCCAGATAAAATACCTGGGCTGCAGAGACAAGCTCTGAAACAAGCTCAGTGTTTAGTTGAGCAGGGTTTGGTGAGTCTCTCTGCCTCTCAGTCCCAGATGAAACTTTGATCCTCTGTGTCGCAGAATCACAGAATTGTCAGGGTTGGAAGGAACCTCAAAGCTCATCCACTTGCACCCCTCCTGTCATGGGCAGGGACACCTGACACTAGGTCAGGTTGCTCTGAGCCACATCCAGCCTGGCCTTAGAAACTTCCACAAGCACACTCCTCATGGAAGTCCCTGCCTATGGCACAGGGGGGTTGGAACTGGATGAGCTTTGAGGTCCATTCCAACCTAAACTATTCTGTGATTCTTACAAGCACCACACAAAGACTGCCATTGACTTTCAGCAATGCATCTCTGCAGGCTTATGGTACACCCTTCCATGCCTGAAGCTCTTCTACCACTTAAAAGCCACTTTTTAAATGGTATACAGCACTACTAGGACACATGAAAGCACCATCTCAGGTTCTCAGATAGGAGGAAAAAGCCATAGAGGAGCTGGCTGACTTTGGAAAATCACAGATCCTATCTCAAAAGAAGTGCTTTAGGCCAATGGAATTTAACTCCAAGGTTCCCCAGCTGACAGGATTGGCCAATTTCATGCTGATAAGAGTAGCTGCTGTCAGCTGATGCCTCTGGGGCCAGCAAGCCAAAGGCACAGAGGAGATAAATACCATCAGGCTGCTGCTGGAGTGTTCTATTATTTGCCTTAATCTGTAGGCTGTGTGCTGTTGAGTGGAAGTAAGCTTCAAGAGGCAAGCTGGAAATGGCCCAGCTCAGTGTTTGGTTGAGCAGGGCTTGGTGAGTCTCTCTGCCTCTCGGTCCCAGATGAGACTTTGAGCCTCCATGTCACAGAATTGTCAGGGTTGGAAGGGACCTCAAATGTCATCTGGTTCCACCCCTCCTGACACTAGGTCAGGTTGCTCAGAGCCCCATCCAGCCTGGCCTTAGAAACTTCCACAACCACACTCCTCATGGAAGTCCCTGCCTACGGCACAGGGGGGTTGGAACTGGATGAGCTTTGTGGTCCATTCCAACCTAAACCACTCTATGATTCTCACCAGTGCCACACAAAGACTGCCATTTACTTTCAGCAATGCACCTCTGCAGGCTTATGGTTCACCCTTCCATGCTTGAAGCTCTTCTACACACTCTCAGCATGTCCACATCCCTCTTGTCCCAGGGGCTCCAGAACTGGCCACAGTTAGAATCATAGAATCAGTCAGGGTTGGAAGGTACCTCAAGTATCATCCAGTTCCATCCCTCCAGTCATGGGCAGTGACACCTGACACTAGCTCAGGTTGCTCTGAGCCCCATCCTCCCTAGCCTTAGAAACTTCCACAAGCACACTCCTCATGGAAGTGGATGGCAGGGAGGTTGCCTTACTTTTGCCTAAACAAAATGACTGCAGCAGCCTCAGCTTTTACTTGCAGAGGTGGGAGAGGACATGAATCTGAGAAGGTAAATTTCCTATTCAGAGGTAGCCTGGCAAGTTCTTATGGCACTTAATAGCTGGCACAGTCCCACTGCAAGGGAAGCAGCAAGCAAATTCCATCATTTATGTTACAAAAATCCCACGGCTCTTTATTATGTGCACAGATGGTGCCTCAGGAGCTTTGCTGCCAGTGCTCTGCATGCCTAATGCCAGGCAAGAGCATTGCTTTTCCAGCCCAGGTAATGCTGGAAAGCTCCTTCCTTCATTTGCTTGAACTATGCTGATTTCCAAGCACTCCCATTTTCCCCTTCCATTTAAATCTGTCTTCCAGACAGAAAGGTGAAACCTTGCTGCAGACTGCATCAAGCAGAGGGACAAATGAGAGCAGGATATGGACTCTGGAGGTGAGAGACTGCTGCAAGCAGAACAACACAGAGAAATCTGCTGCAGGACATCAACTTAAGGCAAGGCTGGATGAATCTCTGTCCAGCCTGATCTAGGGTAGGGTGTCCCTGCCCATGGCAGGGGGATTGGAACAAGATGATCCTTGTAGTCCCTTCCAACCCTGACTGATTCTATGATTCTAACTGCGTCCAGTTCTGGAGGCCCTGGGACAAGAGGAATGTGAACATGCTGGAGTGTGTCCAGAGAAAGGCCATGAGGATGCTGAGAGGGCTGCAGCACCTCTGCTATGAGGAGAGACTGAAAGAGTTGGGGCTGTGCAGTCTAGACAAGAGGAGGCTCCCAGGTGACCTTCTTGTGGCCTTTCAGGATCTGAAGTAGGCTACAGAAAAGCTGGGGAGGGACTTTTTAGGCTCTCAGTGCCAGGACTAGGGGAAATGGAGCAAAGCTGGAGGTGGGGAGATTCAGACTGGACATGAGGAGGAAGTTGTTGAGTATGAGAGTGGTGAGAGCCTGGAATGGGTTGCCCAGGGAGGTGTTTGTGGCCACATCCCTGGAGGTGTTTTTGGCCAGGCTGGCAGAGGCTGTGGGCAGCCTGCTCTAGGGTAGGGTGTCCCTGGGCATGGCAGGGGGGTTGGAACTGGCTGATCCTTGTGGTCCCTTCAACCCTGACTAATTCTATGATTCTTTTCTGTAGGGAGGAGATGAGAGAGTGGACACCATCCTGCTTTTGTCTGAACAAGAGGTCTCTGAAAGAGCATATTTTTTAGGACACATGAAAGCACCATCTCAGGTTCTCAGATAGAAGCAAAAAGCCACAGAGAACCTGGCTGACTTTGGAAAATCACAGATCCTATCTCAAAAAAAATGCTTTAGGCCAATGGAATTTAACTCCAAGGTTTCCCAGCTGACAGGATTGGCCAATTTCACGCTGATAAGAGTAGCTGCTGTCAGCTGATGCCTTTGAGGCCAGCAAGTCAAAGGCAGAGGAGATAAATACCATCAGGCTGCTGCTGGGGTGTTCTATTATTTGCCTTAATTTGTAGGCTTTGTGCTGTTGAGTGGATGTGTGCTTCAAAAGGCAAGCTGGAAGTGGCCCAAAAGTCTCAAGGTATGTGGAATAGCTGCAGGTGCTTCAATTTTAATGTGTGCTTGAAGTGTCTGCATCTTGAATGCGTTTGCAGCTTGTGGATTTAATGTATATGACAAGTAGCAGGCTGTGGGCCAACAGAGATACTGACTGGGAAAGATTTTGGGTAGGACCTCACCTTTGGTCCATTCAAACCCTGGAACCCCAAAAGATTTCACCCAGCCATGCTACCTCTGAGCTGTCTTCATCTCTTACAGCTGGGCCGTGGTGAAAGTGACCTCCAAGGGAGCATCACTTTGAAAAACAGACTTCAGGTTCTTCGTTCTTTATTGTGGCTTTTATCTCTACTTCCTATGGAGTTCAGCGTGGACTTCTTGGCAGTGGTAGATGAATGGTTGGATTTGATGACCTGAGAGGTCTCTTCCAAGCAAAACCACACTGTGATCTTGAGTCTAAAGCATTGCTCTGATAACCTTCCCCTGTCTCAGAGCTGAACATCCTGCGTGTGGCACAGACAGCAACTGTGTGCTGGGCTGCAGCAAGAGCAGCTGTGGGCAGCAGGGCAAGGGAGGGGATTCTGCCCCTTTGCTCTGCTCTCCTCACACCCCACCTGCAGTACTGTCTGCAGCTCTGCAGCCCCCAGCACAAGCAGGACATGCAAGTGTTGGAGCCAGTGCAGAGGAGGCCACCAAGATGCTGAGAGGGCTGAAGTAATTCTGCTCAGAGGACAAGCTGAGAGTTGGGACTGTGCAGCCTGGAGAAGAGAAGGCTTCGAGGAGACCNAAGAGAAGGCTTCCAGGAGACCTTATAGTAGCCTTCCAGGATCTGAAGGGGGCTACAGGAAGGTTGAGGAGGGACTATTGACAAGGTCTTGTTATGCCAGGACAAGGAGTAATGGGTTTAAAGTGGCAGAGGTGAGATTGAAACTGGATGTTAGGAGGAAGTTGTTTGCAGTGAGGGTGGTGAGACACTGGCACAGGTTGCCCAGGGAGGTTGTGGCTGCTCCCTCCCTGGAGGGGTTCAAGGCCAGGTTGGATGAGGCCTTGAGCAACCTGTTCTAGTGGGAGGTGTCCCTGCCTATGGCACAGGGGTTTGGAACTGGATGATCTTTGAGGTCTCTTCCAACCTAAACCATTCTATGATTCTATGATCCACGGAGACAGATCTTACTGGGAGTTTGGTCTTAGGCTTTTAAATTTTCCTACCTTGTGTTTGAAGGGTCCTTGCTGCAGAACTTTCCAGATTTCTCTACTGATTTCACTTAATCTGTCCTGTTAGGCACACTGTGGACCTGTGAATCTTCTGTATGTAGTGATTGTTGCCTCAGTCACTGCTTTTGGTCTGGTTCCTTCTTTGCTGCTTGTGAATGAAAAGGGCAAAGTGAGGAGCAGCTCTTGTTAGCCATGCCCAGGTTGCTTTGGTGCCCTGGAGAGCCAGGGGGGATGCTGAGGGAATTGAGGAGTGGCTGTTTGCTTTATCATAGCAATTCTGTTGACTTCTGGAAGAAGCTGGAGGTTTCTAGCCTTTCACCTTCAAGGACAGCAGCAGAGCTGACCTGAGAGGCTGGCCCAAAGGACACTAATGAGAGCTTGTGTCGTGAAGCTGGAGGAGTCGATAATAATGAATATTTAAGTGGTGGAATTTTCCACTGCCACCACTGAACTGTTTCCCCCACCCCTGCTAATTACTGCCATTAATAAGATCCTGCCAACACCTGACTAATGAGGACTCAGCCTCAACTTTACTTAAACCGTGGCCTTTTGTTTTCTTGGTTGTGCAATGTGTGTGACAATTGCCAGGCTGCTGCTGCTGCTCCTGCCCCTGAAGGTTCTGGAGGCATTCACAGAATGTGGAAAGAGCCTTACAAGAAGCCCATGCTGATAAAAAAAATACACAAGTTCTTACTGCAAAGAATGCCTTTTGGAGGTGAGGTTAATGCTCCAGTCTGATGTTCAGAGTCTGATGCCTCCTGCTGCTTAGGGCCAATCTTGATGACAAAACGTTAGGGGTTGGAAGAGATGTCTAAAGATCATCTGGTTTGAACAAGGACCACAAAAGAGTTCACTTGAATCTCCTTATGAGTCCTGCAGGATTAAGAATATCTCCTCCAGAAAGTAGTGAGGATGTTCTATGCTTGCAGTGTTGTTCCCTGCCCTATTATAACAAAGAGTATGGAGCTGGAGCTTTGTTTTCTCCCATTGGAAACCAGAATGAAATCTTTGAATTCTCTACTTCCACTTTGACTTGCCATGTACTGCAGTTGATGAAATGAAGTGCTCAGAGGAAGGGGAGGGTTGGAGGTGTGGTGGTGGTGGAAATTCCTTTTGCTTTGAGCTGGCTCTTTGGGAGGTGGTTTAATGACCATGGTGGTGTTAGGTTGATGGTTGGATCTTTGAGGTCTTGAATCTCCTCGTGAGTCCTGCAGGAATGGGAATACCTGCTCCAGAAAATAGCGAGGATGCTTTATGCTTGCAGTGTTGCTCCCTGCCCTATCATAACAAAGAGTATGGAGCTGGAGCTTTGTTTTCTGCTGTTGGAAGCCAGAATGAAATCTTTGAATTCTCTCCATTCTGTTTGACTTGCCATGTACAGCAGTTGATGAAATGAAGTGCTCAGAGGAAGGGGAGGGTTGGAGGTGTGGTGGTGGTGGAAATTCCTTTTGCTTTGAGCTGGCTCTTTGGGAGGTGGTTTAATGACCATGGTGGTGTTAGGTTGATGGTTGGATCTTCGAGGTCTTTTAAAACCAAAATGATTCTGTGATTCTCATCTCACTTCCACCTGAATGACTCTTTTTAGAGTATTTGGACCATATCTCGAGTCCTGTGTCTAGTTCTGGTCCCATCAATTCAAGGCAGATGTTGAGGTACTGGAAGGTGTCCAGAGAAGGGTGACAAAGCTGAGGAGAGGCCTGGAGCACAGTCCTGTGAGGAGAGGGTAAGGGAGCTGGGGGTGTGCAGCCTGGAGAAGAGGAGGCTCAGGGCAGACCTCATTGCTCTCTACAACTACATAACTGGAGGTTGTAGCCAGGTGGGGTTGGGCTCTTTCCCAGGCAGCCAGCAACAGAATGAGGGGACACAGCCTCAAGTTGTGCCAGGGGATGTATAGGCTGGATGTTAGGAGGAAGTTCTTGCCAGAGAGAGTGATTGGCATTGGAATGGGCTGCCCAGGGAGGTGGTGGAGTCACCATCCCTAGAGGTTGGATGGGGCACTTGGTNGGTATCTGTCATATATAGTAAATATCTGCTTGTCTATTGTGCAAAGCTGTTGTGGTGGTTCAGCAGGTCCCTGCCCCCTCACACTTTGAAATAACCCAGGCTAGGACCCAGTCAGCTGGAAGTTAATAAATGAAGCTTTATATTTACAGCTTTGCACAATAGACAAGAAGGTATTTGCAATGTGTAACAGTTATTTACAGGTATATACAGCAAAAAAAAAGCCCTCCCAGAGATCAAAAATCCCTAAGGGAGG
>VWZI01021751.1:55474-65548 GCA_013396835.1 Psilopogon haemacephalus
GTGTGTAAATACTGACAGGGGTTTTTTTTTTTTTTAAAAAAGGAAAATCTGTAGCAGGATAAAAACGTCAAGAATGGCACAGAGAAGACAATAGAATCATAGAATGATTTAGGTTGGAAGTGACCTCAAGTCTCAGCCAGTTCCAACCCCCCTGTGCCGTAGGCAGGGACACCTCCCACTAGAACAGGTCACTCAAGGCCTCATCCAACCTGGCCTTGAACACCTCCAGGGAGGGAGCAGCCACAACCTCCCTGGGTAACCTGTGCCTGTGTCTCACCACCTTCACTGCAAAGATCAGGTTTTTTTCAATCAGCCTTGAGCTTAAACCTCAGCAGCAGCTCTTGTCTGATGTGCCCAGGGTATGTGGAGGAGAGGCCACTGAGGTCTGGCTCTTCTCCAAGTAGGCAAGGTTTAGATGTGCCACCAGAGGAGGTGGAGACAGATGCTACGTTGCCTTAACTGTACACCTGTAGATCCTTCTCAGAAGAGGCTCTGCTTTGAAATTTAAAACTTTAGGGGTGGGATGTTAGCAGAGAAATTAATTTCTAGACATCAGTGCTATCTGTTTAGAGAGTAATTGCTTATTATCTGCTTCCCTGGGGTTTTAAGCTCTTGGAAACAACTATTTACAGCTCTGTGCCTGCTTAAAGGAAGGAGAAAATTGTGCTCTGCTGCCTCAAGGCTCTGATCTGGCTCTTTGATATGCCAAGAGCACAAAAAAAGGGAAGTATATAGAGAACTTTCTCATGTCCCATCTGCTCCAAGGGGTCCCTGAGCCTGACACATTTGTTTGTGTGCTGGGGTTGGTGGCTAATGGACTTGGAGATCATAGAATCATAGATTCAGTCAGGGTTGGAAGGGACCACAAGGATCAGCCAGTTCCAACCCCCCTACCATGCTCAGGGACACTCTACCCTAGAGCAGGCTGCCCACAGCCTCAGCCAGCCTGGCCAAAAACACCTCCAGGGAAGTAGCCCCAATCAGCTCCCTGGGCAATCCATTCCAGGCTCTCACCACTCTCATGCTCAACAACTTCCTCCTCACATCCAATCTGAATCTCCCCACCTCCAGCTTTGCTCCATTCCCTCTAGTCCTGGCACTACCTGAGAGCCTAAAAAGTCCCTCCCCAGCTTTTCTATATGCCTCCTTCAGATCCTGGAAGGCCACAAGAAGGTCACCTCAGAGCTTCCTCTTCTCCAGCCTGCACAGCCCCAACTCTTTCAGTCTGTCCTCATAGCAGAGGTGCTGCAGCCCTCTGAGCATCCTCATGGCCCTTCTCTGGAAACTCCACACAGCCTGCCATGGCCAAGCCCAAAGTGATCCCCATGAGCTTTTCTAATGCCTTGGGAACAGTTTGCTGGTTTTGGTTTTACCAGAAGACAGGTCAAATCTTGATGCAGGGGCTGTGGAAATTTGTCTCCTCAAAAAAACTGAACCAGGCAGAGAAATCAAAGTTAGGAGCCAAGGTTAAGCTTCCAGGCAGGCAGGAAGATGATGGTCTTCTTCATGTCAGCAGCAACTTAAGTTTGCAGTGGGTTGTTAGAGGGGTATGTTAGATTCTGTTGGTGCATGTGACACAGCAGAGAATCACAGAATGGTTTAGGTTGGAAGGGATCTCAGAGATCATTCAGTTCCAACCCCCCACCTCCCACTAGAACAGGTCACTCAAGGCCTCATCCAACCTGGCCTTGAACACCTTCAGGGAGGGAGCAGCCACAACCTCCCTGGGCAACCTGTGCCAGTGTCTCACCACCCTCACTGTGAAGAATTTCTTCCTAACATCCCGTTCAAATCTTCCCTCTTCCAGCTTAAACCCATTCCCCCTTGTCCTGTCACAATAAGAGCTTGTGAATAGTCCCTCCCCAGCCCTCCTTTAGACCCCCTTCAGATACTTCAAGGCCATTCCAAGGTCTCCTGGCAGCCTTCTCTTCTCCAGGCTGCAGAGCCCCAACTTTCTCAGCCTGTCCTCAGAGCAGAGCTGCTGGAGCCCTCTTAGTATCTTGGTGGCCTCCTCTGGACTAGCTCCCCTCTGCCAGTTTAAAACCATTCCTCCTTGTCCTTGTCAGTAGTCCCTCCCCAGCCTTCCTGTAGGCCCCTATCAGATATTGGAAGGCTACTATAAGGTCTCCTCAAAGCCTTTTCTTCTCCAGGCTGAAGAGCCTCAACTGCCATAGCCTCAACATCTCGTAGCAGATGTGAGCTGTTCAAAACTTAGCTAGTCCCAGAAGGTCATTGAGGTCAACCATTAACCCAGCACTGCCAAAACCACTACTAAACCATGTCCCTCAGCCTCATGTCACATCCTTTGATGAGTTCCAGGCACAGTGATGCCAACACTTTCCTGGGCAGCCTGCTCCGAGTTTTAACTTCTCTTGTAGCGAATAAATCTTTCCTAATATCCAACCTAAACCTTCCTTGATGCAGCCTGAGGCTCTTTTGTCTTGTCTTATCACTTGTTACTTGGGAGAAGAGACTGATTCCCAGCCCTTCTCAGGGAGCTGTAGGGAAGGATGAGGTTTACCCTCAGCCTCCTCTTCTCCAGGTGTGATGGTCTGGGAGTTGCCTGCCTGTGCTGGTTTGAACTAATTGGAGAATTTGAGTGAGAAATTAGACTATTGGTTAAGAGAGGAAAACACAGGATGGCACTGCACCCCCAGAGCTTTACTGAGAAATTAAAAAAAAGTTGTTTTTAAAAGCATAACCCAAACACAGATAGTCAGATGGTTTCAGACCTCTCTGGGCTGCAGCTGCTTCTCTTCCATGCTTCCTTTGTTTCTCTGCCTTGGTAACTAATTCTCAGTAATTCTAACTTCTTTCCTACTATGAATGCCCTTGGCCCATCTATCTCCGCCTATCTGCAGCATCAACAGGTGGTGAGATAAGATTGAGGAAGGGGGAAGAGGTGGTAGGGGTGGTTGGTTACCCCTCTTGGGGGTTTTGGTCTCTGGGAGGGCTGTGGTGTTTCTGTATTACCTTTTCACTGTATATATCTGTAAATATCTGTTACACCTTGTCAATATCTGCTTGTCTATTGTGCAAAGCTGTGAATATAAAGCTTCATTTATCAATTTCCAGTGTTCTGCGTCCTAGCTGGGGTTTTGTATCAAAAAGGGGGGGGCAGGGAACTGCTTAAACCACCACACTGCCCTTCTTCCTCTGCCAATAAGTTCAGCTGGCTGGAATTTAAGGAATGAAGCTTTATATTCACAGCTTAGCACAATGTACAAGCAGAGATTTATTACAATTATTTACAGCTATGTACAGAAATGTGCCAATTAAAAGTAATGCAGAAACACAATATCCATCCCAGAAATCAGAGTCCCCAGGGTGGGGGTTCCTAACCATCCTGCCACCTTCTTTCCACCCTCCAAAGTTATCCCAGAACCTGCCCTATGTGAAAGGTGAATTAGAAGGATCAGCCAGGGGGGGTTAGAAACAGAATTGGTTAGTTGAGTTACACAGACCCAACGAGAAACCAGGGAGAGAGACAGACTGACAGACAGAGCCAGACTCTATTATCTGTGTTTGTGTCCTTGCTTTTATATGTCTCAGCAAACCTATGAGTCAAGTGTTTTCTTTTTCACAGCCTATAATCTAACTTTTCTCATTAAGATATTCTAATTAGGCTCAAACCAGCACACCAGGCTAAACAATCCCTGTGCCCTCAACTGCTTCTCCTGGAGGTGACCTGATTGTGGCCTTCCAGGATCTGAAGGGGGTGTATAAAATGCTGGGGAGGGAATTTTTTTGGCTTTCAGGTAGTGACAGGACTAGGGGAATGGAGCAAAGCTGGAGGTGGAGAGATTCAGATTGGATGTGAGGAGGAAGTTGTTGAGCATGAGAGTGGTGAGAGCCTGGAATGGATTGCCCATGGAGGTGTTTGGGGCCAGATCCCTGGAGGTGTTTGCAGCCAGGCTGGCTGTGGCTGTGGGCAGCCTGCTCTAGGGTAGGGTGTCCCTGGGCATGGCAGGGGGGTTGGAACTGGCTGATTCTTGTGGTCCCTTCCAACCCTGACTCATTCTATGATTCCCCAGCCCTCTTCTCCAGACTGATCTCCAGCTTTGTTGCCCTTCTCTGGAGATGCTCCAGCAACCTCAATGCTGCTCTTGGCATGAGGGGCCCAAAACTGAACCCAGTATCCAAGCTGTGGCCTCAGCAGTGCCCAGTACAGGGAGTCAATCCCTTCCTTAGTCCTGCTGACCAGGCAGTATCCAAGTTGTGGCCTCAGCAGTGCCCAGTACAGGGAGTCAATCCCTTCCTTAGTCCTGCTGACCAGGCAGTATCCAAGTTGTGGCCTCAGCAGTGCCCAGTACAGGGAGTCAATCCCTTCCTTAGTCCTGCTGACCAGGCTATTGCATTTGGTGTTGCCAAAGCCATGAATAACCTCAGTGCTGCTTGCTGGGTTAGAAGCTGCGGTAGAGGCTGATGTGGGGAACGAAGAAAGGAGATTTTATTTTTGTGGTTTTTTTTTTTTCTTTTGTCTTTTAAAATTTATTCATTTCAAAGCCTACAGTAAACACTGCCATAAAGCATGCTGATGTAAACCGACTGCAAATTGAGGCATTATTTCAACGTTATTTGCCCGGCGATTTTATGGCGCTCGCAGTTATTTACAGTATGTAAATAAGCTTCCCACCGTAGAAAAATGTGCTGCCATAACTCAGTTGGTCTGAGCATTAAAAAGAGGGAGGGGGAAAAAGAAATCAACCAAAACCCAGAGATGCAAGGAAAGATTATGGATAATATTTTTTTTTTTTCCCCCCCCACTCCGCTCTTATAGGATTAGCTCCGTTTCGAAACAGTTTCCATTTCCCAAACTGCTGAAGCCTCCGCACTGCCGCTACCTGCGTGGTGTTTATAAAGCCATAAGGGCTATTTTGCCACCACAAATATTGTGTTAGGGTCTGAATTATTAACTGCTAAATGGCAGCACGCAGATTGCAAAGTGTTTCCTGCCCGCTGAAAGCGAACCCTGGTTTGGGCAAGAACGCAGCTTGGGATGAAGAGTGCAGCGCTGGGAGACAGAGGCAGTTCTGTGCAGATGGAGCACAAGGAAGAACAAAGATAAATGTAAGGTCCTTTTAAATCCTGCTTGCAGAATTCCTTACAGGAATGTAGGGTACAGTGTAATTCCTTGGCTTTCCCAAGGCTTTTTTCATCCCACTGAACCTAATGGCGAAACATCTCTTGGTTTCAGTGCCGGCAGGGTGCTGTGTCTTGTGCCCCACCTTGGGGTGCAGTCACAGAATCGTAGAATCAGTCAGGGTTAGAAGGAACCACAAGGATCAGCCAGTTCCAACCCCCCTGCCATGCCCAGGGACACCCTACCCTAGATCAGGCTGCCCACAGCCTCTGCCAGCCTGGCCAAAAACACCTCCAGGGATGTGGCCCCAACCACCTCCCAGGGCAACCCATTCCAGCCTCTCACCACTCTCATGCTCAACAACTTCCTCCTCACGGCCAGTCTGATCTCCCCACCTCCAGCTTTGCTCCATTCCCCCTAGTCCTGGTACTACCTGAGAGCCTCAAAAGTCCCTCCCCAGCTTTTTTGTAGGCCCCCTTCAGACACTGGAAGGCCACAAGAAGGTCACCTGGGAGCCTCCTCTCCTCCAGACTCAGCAACTCCAACTCTTCCAGTTTCTCCTTAGAGGAGAGGTGCTCCAGCCCTCTTCTCACCCTCATGGTCCTTCTCTGGACATGCTCCAGCATGTCCACATCCCTCTTGTAATAGAGGCTCCAGAACTGGATGCAGTATTCCAGGTGGGGTCTCACCAGTCAGAGGTGGCACCTGCAGGGAGGAGTGGACAGGTTGAAGTGACCCTCAACGGATGAATAAGGGATTGCATCTTATGGATGGCATCTTAAACCTCAGATGCTCTGGCTCCAGGTGAGGGCAGTCTAAAAAATTTTTGGAGAGAGAGGTAGTGAATTGCTTTGGGAAAAAATATTGATTGAGTGCATGGGGCTTGGAGAGACTGTTCAAGTGTGGAGAGGCTTCTGTTCTTGCTATGCACTTTGTGTGATGGTCCTGGTTAGAGCTAGACCAGAACTGATTCTGTTTAGGGATTTGATTCCCCAGCTCAGCCTCTGCTGAGTGAGGCACTTTCTGATGTTCAGGGCAGGTTTGCACAGCCAGGGGCTGCATCTATCAGGCAGAAGTTGCTGGGCAGTCACTGCCCAGGGTTTGGCTTTTGCTTAGCCTTTCTCCTGGGCACACCAAGGGCACTGCTATATGTCTTGTGCCCTACCTTGGGGTGTAGTCAGAGGTGGTACCTGTAGGGAGGAGTGGACAGGACAGGTGACCCTCCACTGGTCAACAAGGGATTGCATCCCATGGGTGGCATCTTAAATATCAAGCTATCACCAAGGTCAGGCCTCTTCAGTTACTGTTGTCTCAGGAAGACTCTGTCCATTCTGCCTTTGATCCTGGTCCGTGTGATTCTGAACCCATTTCCTGTATGCATCTCCTAAATCCAGTTGCTGCATGCAGCTGAATCTATTCTGGGACTTCCCCAATTCATCCCTCCAGCATCAGCAGTGGCAATGGTGACATTATTGCCTTCAGGGGTTGGGTTCCTGCCTCCAGCATCAGCAGTGGCAATGGCGACATCACTGCCATCAGGGGTTGGGTTCCTTTCTCCAGCACCAGTGGTGTCAATGGTGACATCACTGCCATCAGGGGTTGGGTTCCTGCCTCCAGCACCCGTGGTGTCAATGGTGACATCACTGCCATCAGGGGTTGGGTTCCTTTCTCCAGCACCAGTGGTGTCAATGGTGACGTCATTGCCATCAAGGGTTGGGTTCCTTTCTCCAGCACCCGTGGTGTCAATGGTGATGTCATTGCCATCAGGGGTTGGGTTCCTTTCTCCAGCACCCGTGGTGTCAATGGTGACATCACTGCCATCAGGGGTTGGGTTCCTTTCTCCAGCACCAGTGGTGTCAATGGTGACGTCATTGCCATCAGGGGTTGGGTTCCTGCCTCCAGCACCCGTGGTGTCAATGGTGACGTCATTGCCATCAGGGGTTGGGTTCCTTTCTCCAGCACCCGTGGTGTCAATGGTGATGTCATTGCCATCAGGGGTTGGGTTCCTGCCTCCAGCACCAGTGGTGTCAATGGTGACATCATTGCCATCAGGGGTTGGGTTCCTGCCTCCAGCATCAGTGGTGTCAATGGTGACATCATTGCCATCAGGGGTTGGGTTCCTGCCTCCAGCACCCGTGGTGTCAATGGTGATATCATTGCCATCAGGGGTTGGGTTCCTGCCTCCAGCACCAGTGGTGTCAATGGTGACATCATTGCCTTTGGGGGTTGGGTTCCATACTGGTCTGGATCTCTTTACTTCTATTCCTTTGAATTGTTTGAATTTCCATCTCTGCTGGTTTCATTTCTTTCCCACTCCTTAAGTCTTTCTCCCTCTTTCCCTCCCCTCTGGGGAGGAAGTGGGGATCTGTAGAGAGCCTTTGCCACTTGTCTGGTGGACAGCCCAGTCCAGGGTGCAGCAGGTTGGGTGTATTTCTAGGACCCTGCTCTGGGCTGCTATTGATTTTTATTTTTTTTTTTCCCTGGAGAAATCCTACTGTTTGACAAATGTAGCATGAAAACAAACTGTCAGAATAAACAACAGCAGAAATGAGTGATTATTTCTGCTAGTTCTGGCTCAAGAAGGAAGGATTCAAAGCTCAGGTGAAGCTGGTGTTTGATGGATCCAGAGTGCATTCTGCTAATGAGAAGAGAAGCTACCTCCAAGTGGTCTGACATGGTTAGAGGAGCAAGTGGGGTACCTGGACAGGGATGAGTGCTGTGTCCTCTTACCTCCATGTGTTTTGAGACTGTAGGAGGATGAGATATCTGCTGCACAGGGTCCATAGGCTGTTGTTAGAGTGTGCTTAAAGAAAAGTAGCATGCCAAGCTGTCATGGGTGTTGCTAGACATCCTTCTGGTGGATCATCCCACAACTGGATGCTCTCAGTGGTTAGACAGGATGTGATTGCTGCCCAGTGTGAGCACAGAGCTCTTTGCTGAGCATGGAAACCATCTCCTGGCTTGCACAGCTGAACTCTGAGCTTTCCTGCAAAATATTTAGAAAAGCAGACAAATGCCTTCTGTCAACTGCAGTGATGAAGTGTGCTGTGGAGATGGCTCTTTCCACCACCTCTGGATTCTCATTAGGACAAGCAGTGCCTTACTCACAGCCTGCAGAGCTGACCCTGCCTGCTGAGCATGCTGCAAGCTGTGTTGTCCTGGAAGGACTTTGTTTCAGGGGCAATAAATCTCCTTTGTGGGCAGCTCTGCTTTTCCCACCAGCTAGATGAATGCACCTGCATGTGGGATGCTGTCGGCTCTAGCTGGAAGCTTGGCACCTGAAAGTCATTCCCTTGGAAACAGAAAACCTTGAGGGCCTAACAGGTAGCAAAAGCAAATGTGGTTGAAGTCCAAGCGTGACAGCAGCTGTGTCACATCAGAGCTGGGAGGTTTTGCCCTTCTGTGTGTGCTTTAGTCCTCACTCTCTCCTTCAGCTTTAGCACTTGCTTTAGAAACCTTTCCAAAGTTCATGGTAAAATGCATCAGTGCTTGTGCCATGCCCTAGACCAGAGCAATGTCTGCTGCACCTTGACCTCTGCTGAACTGGTCTCTTGGTGTGTAGGTGATGTGTTCATGTGGATGCTTTGAAAGCAATTCAACCTTGGCCCTTTCACAAAGACCCTTTGGATTAAAACAAACAAACAATGGAACCCAGGTGCCTGGCTTGTTAGATCTGGTGGCACTGCAGAGATATGGAAAGAATGTGAGGTGGTTTGTTGGCAGCCATTGAAGAGCATAAGGCAGCTCAGCTATTCCTCATTGTTACTTTTCCAAGCAGCAAGTGGACGGTTCCTTTATTGACACTGATGTTGTCAGCTGCAAGCCTACTTTTGCCCTCACCTCCAATTGCTTTCTCCAATGCTTTTGTATTTAGAATAAGAATGGGGAGGGGAGAGGAGCAAGAATGGGGAGAGGAGAGGAGCAAGAATGGGGAGGGAAGAGGAGAGGAGCAAGAATGGGGAGGGGAGAAGAGAGGAGCAGGAATGGGGAGGGGAGAAGAGAGGAGCAAGAATGAGGAGCGGAGTAAGAATTGGGATAGAAATCAGCCAGGTTGGAAGAGACCTCCAAGATCATCCAGTCCAACCTATCACCTTGCTGCCTCCCCTCTGTTCCTAGGAGTCAAGGAAGGCATCTCTCAATCTTGGTCTGCTGGATGTTCAATTCTTGCCAGAGCAAAACCTATGGAGCAAGATGAGCTCTGTCCAGGGTTTCTCTCTTTGTCTTTCTACCAGCCACTGTGATCAGACTCCCCCCAGTCACTTGCTGCAATGAATCAGCACCTTGCAGGTGTGGAATAAATTAGTCTTGTGAAGAGAACTTTGCCATAGAAGCAGCATAAACTTTTGCTGTATTACCCCAAGGTGCCTGGTAATTGCTGTCATTTGGGGAGGGAGTGGGGGGAAGACATCCAGAGGAGAAATGCAATTTGTTGCTGTGGCTACTGGCTCCCAGATTTATCATCTCTCCTCTTTCTTCCCTGAGTGTTGTAAAATACGCCACAAATTCAGCTTGCTTGCTTGCTTTGGTTTGGTTTGTGGTTGCTTTTCAATTTATTTTGGAGTAAATTCCATCCAGAGCTTTCTAGCACTGGCGAGGGCTGCGTCGCTGTGGGCTTGTACCACGATCACTCAGTGCCTGGTGTGGGTGAGCTGGCATCTATGGTCAGGTCAGAGGCTGCATTTGATGTAACACCCTTGTCTGAAGTGCCATCTCCTGGGCACCATCTGAGGTAGACCACAGCAGCTTGGTTCTGATGTACAGAAAACGGAGAAAGCATCTGGTACTTCCTAAAGTTCTGGTTGGAAAAGACGCTCCAGGTCACCCAGTTCAATCTCTACCTAACTACCAAGCCTGGTGCTAAACCATGTCCTTCAGCACCACATCTCTGCCTCTTAAACACCTCCAGGGATGAGGATTCAGCCACCTCTCTGGGGAGACTTTTCTGGCCTATGTGTTTTATATATATATATGTATATGTGTATATATATATA
>VWZI01021751.1:70144-91116 GCA_013396835.1 Psilopogon haemacephalus
TTTTGTTTTGTTTTTTTTTTTTCTTTGTTTTTTTTTTTTTTTTTTTTTTGGGGGGGGGGGGGGGAAGAAGCAGAGAGAGATTTAATGTTCTAAGCCAGGCTGAATTCTCATAGAACACAGCTCAGAGGGTTTCACTCAGTGATGTCCACCCCAATAAGTCCTGGGTGGCTTGGGTTGGTGCTGTGTGTGTTTGTGTGGATGAAATCCAATCTGCTTCAAAAGGTAGGAAGTGATGGGAAAGCTACTGCCTCCCTTGGCAATCTGTTCCACCTTGGTAAAATAACTCCCAGCTCTTCTTCAGGCTTTCATTCAGATAAAGTTGCAGTCATTTAAGTTGCCTGACTCATCACTCCTCTGCCTGCAAATGTTTTCTGGTTTCCAGCCCTTCCAGCTGCTGCTCAGGTCACTCTCATATATAACTCCAAGGATTCACTGGAACTTCTCATTCTATAGGCAGCCTCTGGAGCTGTTGTATTTGAGAAATGAAATTCGATTGGACAGCTCAGAAAAATGGGCATAAGAAAAACTCATGGGAAAGAGAGGAAAACAAAAAAAAAAAGAAAACAGAGAAAATGTCACAGGATGTCAGGGGCTGGAAGGGACACAAAGAGATTAATCAAGTCCAAACCCCCTGCCACAACAGGGCCAGATAATCTAGCTCAGGTCACACAGGAACACACCCAGACAGGGCTGCAAAGGCTCCAGAAAAGAAGACTCCACAACTTCTCTGGACGGCCTGTGCCAGTGATCTGGGACCCTTACAGGAAAGAAGTTGCCCCTTTGTGTCAAGCTGCAACCTCCTGTGCTGCAGCTTCCATCCATTGCTCCTTGGCCTATCTCAGGGAGCAGTGAGCAGAGCCTGTCCCCCCCTGCTCCTAACCCCCAGCCCTCAGATATTTATAAACGTTGATTCAATCCCCTCTCAGTCTTCTCTTCTCCAGACTAAGCAGCCCCAGGTCCCTCAGCCTCTCCTCAGCAGGCAGTGCTCCAGTCCTCTCAGCATCTTTGCAGCCCTTTGCTGGACCCTCTCCAGCAGATCCCTCTCCCTCTGAAACTGGGGAGCCCAAAACTGAAGGCAGTGCTCAAGATGAGGTCTCAGCAGGGCAGAGTAGAGTGGGAGGAGAACCTCCCTAGATCTGCTGGACACACTCTGCCTAATGCCCCCCAGCATCCCATTGGCCCTCTTGGCCACAAGGGCACATTGCTGTGCCATGGACGCTCTCCACCAGCACTCCACTTGAAGGTAGAAAGGCTAACCCTAAATACTACTGTGCAGGTTTACAGCAGACACATTGCTGATGGCTTTGCTTTTCCACCTGTAAATGGCACAGTCACTTCTGCAAGCCACACAGGATAACCATTGCTGAGGTCACCTCTCAATCTGCTCTTCACCAAGCAACACAGCCCCAGCTCCCTCAGGCTCTACTCATAAGAGAGATGTTCTATTCCCTTCAGCATCTTTGTGGCTTTGTCCTGGACTCTCTCCAGCAGCTCTGTGTCCTTCTTGAGGTGAGACTGGGGCCAGATCCCTGGAGGTGTTTGCAGCCAGGCTGGCAGAGGCTGTGGGCAGCCTGATGTAGGGTAGGGTGTCCCTGGGCATGGCAGGGGGGTTGGAAATAGATGATCTAGAAGAACAAGAGGACACAGTCTCAAGTTTTGCCAGGGCAGGTATAGGCTGGACATTAGGAAGAAGTTCTACACAGAGCAAGTGATTGCCCATTAGAAGGGACTGCCCAGGGAGGTAGTGGAGTCCCCATCCCTGGAGACTGGATGGGTCACTTAGTGCCATGGGCTAGTTAATGAGAAGGGTTAGGTGGTAGGTTCGACTCGATGATCCTAGAAGTCTTTTCTGACCTGGTTAATGCTGTGATCCTTGTGATCCCTTCCAACCCTGACTGATTCTATGATCTTTTAGTAAAATAGAGAAGTGACTCTTGAACTCCATTCGAGACCCCAGCCTTTGGCTATCCAATCCCAAAGCTCCTTCCCGATGATGCAATTCAACAGCAGTAATGCTGTGGGCTTCAGTGGAGGTGCAGCTGCTGTAAAGGGCAAGGGGAGTCAGCATGGTATAAAGATTTAGGAAGGATTTGCTCATTGGAGAGTCAGTGACAGACTGCTCCATCGCTGGGATGGAGCCATCTCAGGGTACAGCAAGGACTGACTCTGCAGAAGTGCCCATGATGGATGATAATGAATGCTTCTTTGCATAAGATTTTCATTTTCTGGAGAGAAACATTTATTATTGCTGAGTGATAGTGTGCTCTTTGATTCTTTTTTTTCCCCTCCTTTCATCTGCTATTTCCTGATCCAGTGATAAATCTTAACCATTCAACTTCTTGCTGCTCTTCATTATCTAAATGATCCTTTTCAAAGTTGACTGGCAAAGACGAGGGGCTGGGCAGCCTGGCCCATCAGATCTGCTGAAAGCCTGATCCAAGAGGAAAGGAAAAAGGGAAAGGAAAGAGTGGATGGAACCTGCCAGCTCTTGGAAGGCCTTCAAGATGACTTGGAGAGTTGCTTCCTGTAGATTTGACACAGATTCCCTCCTTAACCTTTCATGCTCCAGGCTCCTGGGTCTAGCTGGCTTGGTGAGATCAGCTGGATCCCTAAAGGGTGCAAGGTTGAGCCAGGACAACTTCCACATATGGAGTAGTGGATCCAGTTCTGGGCTCCCCAGCTCCAGAGAGATGGAGTCCAATAGAGGCTACAAAGATGCTGAGGGGCCTGGAGGAAAGGCTGAGAGGGCTGTGGCTCTTTAGCCTGGAGAAGAGCAGCCTGAGAGGGGATCTGATCACTGCTCAGCAAGAGCTAAACAGTTAGGGGGGTGGGGTGTAGGGAGATGGTGTGGCCAGACTCTTTTCAGTGGTGTCCAGTGACAGGACAAGGGGCAACAGGCACAAATTCAGAAGGTTCCAATTAAACATAAAGAAAAACCTTGGTCCATGAGGTCCCTTTGGTCCTGTTGTCCCTTGTCCTATCATTGGACATGACTGAGAAGAGCCTGGGTCTGTTCTCCTGACCCTCACCCTTCACATCTCTGTAAACATTAATGTCACCTTTCAGTCTCCTCTTCTCCAAGCTAAAGAGCCCCAGCTCCCTCAGCCCCTTCTCAGCAGGGAGAAATTCCACTCCTTTCATTTTTGTTGCTTTGTGCTGGACTCTTTCAATCAGTTCCTCGAGGTCATTCTTGAATTCAGTGGCCCAGAACTAGACACAATATTCCAGATGCAGCCTCACCAGGACAGAGTAGAAGGAGAGGAGAACCTGACTTGACCTACTAACCACAGAACTTCTAATACACTCCTGGATGCCATTTGCCTTCTTGGCCATGAGGGCACATTGATGATCGTGGTCATCCTTCTATCTAACAGGACCCCCAGCTCCCTCTCCTCTGTGTTGCTCTCCAGCAGGTCAGTCCCCAACCTATACTGGTCCATGGGGTTGCTCTTTCCCAGGGAGGTAGTTTGAGCCACATCCCTGGAGGTGTTTGCAGCCAGGCTGGCAGAGGCTGTGGGCAGCCTGATCTAGGGTAGGGTGTGCCTGGGCATGGCAGGGGGGTTGGAACTGGCTGATCCTTGTGGTCCCTTCCAACCCTGACTGATTCTATGATTCTCAGAGCTGTCTGTGTCTTGTCCTTCCAGGAGGTAGACTCATTCTATGATTCTATCATTTCATTTGATTTCAGGTCACAGCCATCCACTCCCCTCCCAGTTTTGTGCCATCACTTCCCGGCAGTGAAATCTGCTCTTTCAGCCAGGTCTTTAAATCACGAGATTTGGAAAACAAACAAAATGCCACTAAGAATTTTTAGTCTGTCTTTTGGCTTGTAATCTCCTTACTCTTAGGTGTGAGATTATTCTTCTGTTTCAAACACACCTCAGCTGCATGGTTCTGTGATGGAGACTGGGATAATCCTTCCTGAGAGGAGTTAACCATTCATCAATTTACTAGGGGGAATGGAGCAAAGCTGGAGGTGGGGAGATTCAGACTGGATGTGAGGAGGAAGTTGTTGAGCATGAGAGTGGTGAGAGCCTGGAATGGGTTGCTCTGGGAGGTGGTTGGGGCCACATCCTTGGAGGTGTTTGCAGATAGGCTGGCAGAGGCTGTGGGTGCGTGATCGAGGGTAGGGTGTCCCTGGGCATGGCAGGGGGGTTGGAACTAGATGATCCTTGTGGTCCCTTCCAACCCTGACTCATTCTATGATTGTAATTGCTCCTCTTGGCTCCTTCCTCTTATTCTCACAACACACTACCTTTCTTTTTTATTTTCTTTTTTTTTAATTTTATTTTTTCTTACTTTCTTTTTTTTCCCTTCTTTTTTTTTTTCTTCTTTTCTTCTTTATTTTTCCCCCTTCCTTTTTCCTTTTAGTTCCTTTTTCCTTTTAGTTCCTTTTTCCTTTTAGTTCCTTTTTCCTTTTAGTTCCTTTTTTCCTTTCAGTTCTTTTTTTCCTTTCAGTTCTTTTTTTCCTTTCAGTTCCTTTTTTCCTTTCAGTTCTTTTTTTCCTTTCAGTTCCTTTTTTTCTTTCAGTTCCTTTTTTCCTTTCAGTTCCTTTTTTCCTTTCAGTTCCTGTTCCCCTTTTATTTCTTTCTCCCCTTTTATTTCCTTTCCCCCTTTTATTTCCTTTTCCCCTTTTATTTCTTTTTTTTTTAAATTTTTTTAAATTTTTTTTTTTTTCTTTTCTTCTCTTCTTCTGGTCCTTCCTTGTCTTCTTCTTCTTGTGCTGCAGTGGAGCTACAAAATATCTGAAGAAACTGATAGAAAAACCTGACTCTAACTACTTCTCACATAGTATTATTTTTTCTCAATGCAAAATTATCTTGGTTGCCAAAACCTTGCACTCTTCTGTAATTGCATCATCAACCACTCTCTAATTGATAGAGGGGAGAGAAAAAAAAAAAAAGCCATTAGCCCAAACAGAGCTTTCTGTAACTCAGTGTTATAATTAGATTTAGAATCTTCCCATACATCTTAACAAAATATTTCCCACACATTCCAAGCACTTACAATAATTTAAAATCATTCTCATTCCTTCATACAGTTTCTGTCAGCTGGATGGTGACATAAATTATTCAGTAATTACAATAAATATAAAGCTTAATATACATATATATCATTGTAATTAACTGTCCACATAGCTGAAAGTAATTTATTTTCCTTTTAATTCTCTTTTGATTCTGTGGCTTTGAGAGTTGTCCTTTGCTCGAGCCTCTCCATCTCTTGCAGAGTTTATCCCCACCAGTAGACAGCACTGAATTTATAGGCTCTGAATTAATGTTGGTGTCTCCTGTGGTCATAAAAGGAGCCTGGGTCTTGGCGTGCACAGTCAGCCAATTTTGCTGGCAGTGTCCTGCTGCCTGCACGACTGCAGCCCTTAAATATGGTGGCTTAAGCCTGGCTGTGGCTCATGCAGCCTCAAGCACCTCTGGTGTAGTGGGTTAGGAAATTCCTTCTCCTCTCCTCCTCCTCCTCCCCCTCCCCCAGTAACATTTACCAGCCCAGCTCAGACAGCTTGGAAGTAAGATAAAGCTATGTTTTACAGCAAGCTACGTTTACAAGCATATAGCAAAGATCAAAGCATGTCAGGGGTTGGAAGGGACCTCCATAGATCATCAAGTAGGTCACAGACTCACAGGCTGACATCATGTCAGGGGTTGGAAGGGACCTCCATAGATCATCAAGTAGGTCACAGGATCACAGGCTCACAGGACATCAGGGGCTGGAAGGGACCTCCATAGATCATCAAGTCCATAGATCATCAAGTAGGTCACAGGATCACAGGCTGACATCATGTCAGGGGTTGGAAGGGACCTCCATAGATCATCAAGTAGGTCACAGGATCACAGGCTGACATCATGTCAGGGGTTGGAAGGGACCTCCATAGATCATCAAGTAAGTCACAGGATCACAGGCTCACAGGACATCAGGGGCTGGAAGGGACCTCCATAGATCATCAAGTCCATAGATCATCAAGTAGGTCACAGGATCACAGGCTGACATCATGTCAGGGGTTGGAAGGGACCTCATAGAACATCAAGTCCATAGATCATCAAGAAGGTCACAAACTCACAGGCTCACATCATGTCAGGGATTGGAAAGGACTTCCATAGATCATCAAGTCGATGGATCAGCAAGTAGGTCACAGGCTCACAGGATGTCAGGGGCTGGAAGGGACCCCCATAGGTCTGTCCAGATGTCATTGAGCTTGTTGGGAGTGTGAGCATGAGGAGATAACCTCCAAAAAGTCCAGGCAAGGAAAGCCAAAGGTTAAACTAGCTGTGCTGAAGCTGAAAGCCTGTGTGTTAGGTTTTGGGCTCCAGTCAAAGGTGAGTGCTCTGAAAAAGAGAGGATGGAAGTATTTGTCTCATTTGAGAGGCAAAGAGTTCCCTTCTGGCTGGGACTGGGAGATATTTCTGAATGTAGGTTTCCCAGGAGCTCCCATGGCTGTGAAATCTCATAGCAAAGGGTTTGTGAGGGTTCTAGACCACCATGCTCATACTGGGATGTATTTTGTACCCATTATGAACAGGAGCACTTGGAGACCTTCGAGATGGGACAGGAGACAACTGCCTCTGCAGAGCAGTCTGGACAAGAGCTCTAAGCTAAATGCAGGCTGGAAAATGGACACTTCGGTCACAACAACCCCAGGCAGCACTACAGGCTGGGGACAGAGTGGCTGGAGAGCAGAGAAGCACGGCCCTGAACATGAGCCAGCAGTGTGCCCAGGTGGGCAGCAGAGCCAAAAGCATCCTGGCCTGGATCAGGAATAGTGTGGACAGCAGGACAAGGTAAGTTATCCTTCCCCTGTACTCAGCACTGATCAGGCAACATCTTGAGTCCTGTGTCCAGTTCTGGGCCCCTCCATTTAAGAAAGTTGTTGAGGTGCTGGAATATGTCCAGAGAAGGGTAACAGGGCTGGTGAGGGGCCTGGAGCACAGCCCTGTGAGGAAAGGCTGAGGGAGCTGGGGGTGTGCAGCCTGCAGAAGAGGAGGCTCAGGGCAGAACTCATTGCTCTCTACAACTACCTAAAGGGAGGTTGTAACCAGGTAGGGTTGGGCTCTTCTGCCAGGCAACCAGCAACAGAACGAGGGGACACAGTCTCAAGTTGTGCCAGGGGAGGTATAAGCTGGATGTTAGGAGGAAGTTCTTGCTAGAGAGAAAGTGATTGGCATTGGAATGGGCTGCCCAGGGAGGTGGTGGAGTCACCATCCCTGGAGGTGTTCAGGAAAAGCCTGGATGGGGCACTTAGTGCCATGGTCTATTTGATTGGCTAGGGCTGGGTGCTGGGTTGGAATGGATGATCTTGGAGGTTTCTTCCAACCTGGCCTATTCTATTCTATTCTATTCTATTCTATTCTATTCTATTCTATTCTATTCTATTCTATTCTATTCTATTCTATTCTATTCTATTCTATTCTATTCTATTCTATTCTATTCTATTCTATTCTATTCTATTCTATTCTATTCTCTCCAGCCCTTCACCTCCCGGGGCTGCAATCTTCAGCCTGTCTGTCTGAGGCTACATCAATATCAGCCTCTGTATAATAGAAAAAGGTGAGGTGGTTAAACACCTCTTGATTAACTCTCCTGCCTTGTGCTGGGTCAGCTGCTCTTGCTTTCTATTTTACAGTTAAGGGTGTGGAGGAAAAAAAAAAATCACATTTGTAGTGCTTGGGACTTTTATCTATGCTGCAATAAATTCTGTCCTGCTTTCCCCTCCCAGCCTTTCCCCATTGTGTGAACTGTGATATTCTTTGCTTAGCCTTTAAACTTCCCTTTCAATTGAAAGTACCTGGATGGTGGTAAGAGCAGCTTCTGTCTCTTTGTAGGATCAGAGAGTTGTTTGGATAGCAAGAGACCTTTGCAGGTCACCTTGTCCACCTCACCTGCAGTGAGCAGTGGACCTGAATTAGGTTCCTGCAAACTGTTTCCCAAATTTTGTTGCCAGTGAGTCTCAGCTGTCCTCTGCTTGAACAAAACCTAGTGTGAGAGCTTTGGGGTGTGCTGGGGATGCCTCAGCCCAAAGTGTTTGATGCCTGCACCTTGCTGGGGACCCTGCTGAAGCATGCTCCTGGGCTGTTTGTGAAGCTGCAGTGGGGTCCTGCCTGGGAGACCTCAACCACAAATGGAGATAGGAGAATCACAGAATTAAACAGCTTGGAAAACACATTTAGGATCATTGAGTCCAACCTATCACCTTCTAATCAACTAAACCATGGCACCAAGTGCCTCATCCAGCCTCTTTTTAAACACCTCTGGGGATGGTGACTCCACCATCTCCCTGGGCAACCTGTTTCAATCACAGAATCAACCAGGTTGGAAAAGACCTCTAGGATCACCAAGTCCAACCTATCACCTAACTTTTAATGAACTAATCCATGGCACTAAGTGCCTCACCCAGCCTCTTTTTAAACACCTCTGGGGATGGGGACTCCACCACCTCCCCGGGCAGCCCATTCCAATGCCAATCACTCTTGCTGTGTAGAACATTTTCCCTAATGTCCAGCCTAAACCTGCCCAGGCACAGCTTAAGGTTGTGTCCTCTTGTTCTGTCCCTGGGTGCTGCTTCTGTTTCGGGGAAACTCATTCTAGGGCAAGCTTGATAGGGCTAGGAGCAAACTGATCTATCTGGGGAGGTCTTGCTTATTGCAGCAGCGTTGGACTGAATGATCTTTAGAAGTCTTTTCCAACTCAGTGCATTCCAGGATCCTACGACCTGGCAGCTGGGAGAGTGAAGGGTTGATGTGGTAGGGCGGCAGAAGTCCAGGTTGCAAATCAGAGCGGTGAAGATGTATCAGAAGAACAATTGTAATGATGAATTAGAGAATGATAAGGATTGGAAAGGACTTCTGGAGACCACCTGGTCCAATCATAGAATTGTAGAATGGTTTAGGTTGGAAGTGACCTCAATGCTCACCCAGCTCCAACGCAGCAGGGCAGGTAACTGCTAAACCACCACACCCGTGGAAAAGGAGTTGAGTCCAAAGGCTGGGATGGATGATTTGATGGTGGAGGAAGCAGCATGCAGGATTTTTGTGATGAAATGAAGTTAGAGTTCCAAAGGTAAAACGGTGCTATTCCTCCAGGTGTTTGCTGGGGAGCACCTGGTGTTCAGCAGCCAGGAGTTGGCCAGGCAGGCAGGAGCAGAGAGAAAGAAGACAAAATGTCCTCTTTTTATAGCAGTCCTTGGCAGGAACTGGGAGTAAGCTAAACATGATACCTGGGGGAAGCTCAGACCACCCCCAGGGAGGAGTCAGAAGGCTCCAAGTAGTCCTAACCCTTTACAGTTAGCTTAATCTTCTTTTTGCGTGTGTGTTTGGGTTTTCTTTTGGTTTTTGCTTTGCTGGGAGGGGGGAGCAGAGGGGGCTCCTGATGCTTTCATTCATCTGACTAAAGAGCTCATGTTAACATTCTCTTTATAAAGCCCCAGCGTTCATCCTGTGTGTAGAATGAGCTTTGAAGTCCTGAGCTGACAAACCCCAGGGGGGAGCATGGCTTTTATTAACAGCTGCCAGCACACGTCAGGAACCCTGGTTTAATGTTTAGAGAAAACCTTTTCTCTGTGAGCAAAAAGAATTACTCAGCTGAGACCTGCACAGGCCATGGCTGGAGGTTTTGGTGTGTGTGCTTTGCCCTCCTCTTCCCCTTCTGTCTGGAGCCCACGGATGGGATGAGAGGAGAACCCAATCTGTAGTGGCAGCTGCTGCTGAGAGCCCAGGAATTGGGCCCAGGCTGGCTGAGGCTGTGGGCAGCCTGGTCTAGGGTAGGGTGTCCCTGCTTATGGCAGGGGGTTTGGAACTGGCTGATCCTTGTGGTCCCTTCCAACCCTGACTGATTCTATGAAAAACTTTGTGTGAAAGTTTTAGGTCAACCCAACTTGTGATCCTTGATCACATTTGGTGCTTCTGTGCTCCACAACCTCTCTGGGCAACTTGTGCCAGTGTCTCACCACCCTCACTGCAAAGAACTTCCCCCTAACATCCAGTTTCAGTCTCCTCTCTGTGAGTTTAAATCCATTCCTCCTCATCCTGTCATTACAAGACTTCGTAAATAGTCTCTCCCCAGCCTTCCTGTAGCCCCCTTCAGATCCTGGAAGGCCNTTTGTGTGAAAGTTTTAGGTCAACCCAACTTGTGATCCTTGATCACATTTGGTGCTTCTGTGCTCCACAACCTCTCTGGGCAACTTGTGCCAGTGTCTCACCACCCTCACTGCAAAGAACTTCCCCCTAACATCCAGTTTCAGTCTCCTCTCTGTGAGTTTAAATCCATTCCTCCTCATCCTGTCATTACAAGACTTCGTAAATAGTCTCTCCCCAGCCTTCCTGTAGCCCCCTTCAGATCCTGGAAGGCCACTCCAAGGTCTCCCGGCAGCCTTCTCTTCTCCAGGCTGAAAAGCCCCAACTCTCTCAGCCTGTCCTCAGAGCAGAGCTGCTGCAGCCCTCTCAGCATCTTTTTTCCTCCTCTAGATTGGCTCCAACAGTTCCATGTGCTGCTTGTGCTGGGGGCTGCAGAGCTGCAGACAGTGCTGCAGGTGGGGTGTGAGGAGAGCAGAGCAAAGGGGCAGAATCCCCTCCCTTGCCCTGCTGCCCACAGCTGCTCTTGCTGCAGCCCAGCACACAGTTGCTGTCTGGGCTGTGTGTGCACACTGCAGGCTCATGTTGAGCTTCTCATCCACCCAGACCCCCAGGTCCTGTTCCTCAGGTCTGCTCTCAGCCATTCCCCACCAGTCTGGAGTTGTGCTTGGGATTGCACCCACCCAGGTGCAGGACCTTACACTTGGCCTTGTTGAATGCCATGAGGTTGGCCTGGGCACAGCTCTGCAGCCTGTGCAGGTCCCTCTGGATGGATCCCTGCCCTCTAGTAAGTCAACTGTGCCACACAGCTTGGTGCCAGCTGCACACTTGCTGAGGCTGCACTGATTCCTCTGCCCATGTCACTGACAAAGATGTTGCACAGCACTGGTGCCAGCACTGACCCCTGAGGGAGCCACTTGGCACTGGTCTCCAGGTGTGCATTGTGCCCTTGATCACTACTCTCTGTGTGCCACCATCCAGCCAATTCCTTACCCAGCAGTGCTCCACCCAGCAAGTCTGTGTTTTGCCAGTTTGGTGACCAGGATGTCATGGGGGACAGAGTCAAAAGGAATGTTGAGAGACAGGACAGGGTGAACAGCAGAGATTTTACCCTTCCATTGCCAGTTACAAAGCAGCACAGCAACTTCACAAAGCAGATAGGAAGAGCAAGTAGGAGAAGTGGAGTCTTCTTTCTCTCTCTAAGCTGATCCTCTGGATCAAGAGGAGTCAGCCAAAGCTCTAAGACCTTGGAGCAAGCACTGATGTTTCCCCTCACACCAGCTGATTTCTTGGGAGGGTCTCTAAGATGATCCTCTGAATCCATAGGAGTTAGCTAAAGCTCTAAGACCTTGGAGCAAGCACTGATGTTTCCCCTCACACCAGCTGATTTCTTGGGAGGGTCTCTAAGATGATCCTCTGAATCCATAGGAGTTAGCTAAAGCTCTAAGACCTTGGAGCAAGCACTGATGTTTCCCCTCACACCAGCTGATTTCTTGGGAGGGTCTCTAAGATGATCCTCTGAATCCATAGGAGTTAGCTAAAGCTCTAAGACCTTGGAGCAAGCACTGATGTTTCCCCTCACACCAGCTGATTTCTTGGGAGGGTCTCTCAACTTCCCAAAGTCTTGCACAACTTCCCAAGGCTTGATCAGAGCCATTCTTGTCCGGAGACTGTGGCCAGCTTTAATAACATGTGGAAGGCTGGAGAAAGAGGTTGGTATTGATGCTGTGATGAGGCATTTGCAGTCCTTGGCTTTGGGGATCTGAGAGTGGCTGGCATGGAATGAAATATGAGCATCCTGAATTTTTTATGTTGCAGTTCAAGTATATTTGGGCTAGATTCATCAAAGGAATAACCGGGAGAGATATTTTTCATTTGTAGAATCTTAATGAATACATGACACTGCTATCCATTATTTATCTGCTTTCACATTCTAATTAATAGCTCTGCTGGCCAATTCTGAGGATTTTTCTTTTTTTTTTTTTTCCCCTATATTTATAGGAAGTCATCCCTCCAAAAAATATTGGATCGCGCTGCTGCTTGTTATCCTCCCTAAAACTTAGAATCACAGAATCAGTCAGGGTTGTCTTTGTGTGGAAAGGCTGTGCCATGCTCAGGGGTGTTGCTCCAAATAATTTTACCTAAATCCACTCCTGTTTGGTTCTCAGCATATCCCTCAAGATGGCAAAAAAAAACCCAAACCAAAACAAAAAACAACCCTCATGTGATTAGCCAAAAAAACCCCAAACCCTCATGTGATTATTGAATTTTAAAAATTGCCCCCCCAAAGAGGTGATTTTCACTGTTAAGCTCCCAGCATATCCCAAGCCCTTAAGTTGGATGTAACACAGAAGATTAATAAAAAAAAAAAAAAAACCAAGAAAAAAAAAAAAAAGAAAAAAAATAATGCTTGAGATATCCCAAGTGGAACTTTGCCACATTCTCTTTAAATTAATGCTTTTAATTAATACTTCCAAAAATCCAAAGCCTTTTCTCTTCCCTTATTGGAATGAAAAGCACTTGGAGAGAGCATTTAGGTGGATTCCTAATGAAATCTGCTGAAAGACTGTGGTTTTAAGAAGAAGAATTAAATGTAGTCCTTTCCTTCTTCTCAGTGGAAAGGGAAATGCTGTTTTGTCCTGGTTGCATCCTAGATGAGGAATTCCCCCAGTAAATGCTTCATCTGCCATCGCTTATAGCTCTGTTTCTTAGTGTAAATTAAAAGTTGGGTTGACCTAAAACTTTCACATGAAGTTTTATATAGAATCATAGATTCAGTCAGGGTTGGAAGGGACCACAAGGATGGTCTACAAGGGACCACATCTGTTTCCAACCCCTCTGCTATGCCCAGGGACACCCTACCTTAGATCAGGCTGCCCACAGCCACAGCCAGCCTGGCTGCAAACACCTCCAGGGATGTGGCCCCAAACACCTCCCTGGGCAACCCATTCCAGCCTCTCACCACTCTCATGCTCAACAACTTCCTCCTCACCTCCAGTCTCAATCTCCCCACCTCCAGCTTTGCTCCATTCTCCCTAGTCCTGGCACTACTGAAAGCCTAAAAAGTCACTTCCCAGCTTTTCTGTAGGCCTCCTTCAGATAGTAGAAAGCCACAAGAAGGTCACACACTGAAATAAGGACAGACTGGAAGAGTTGGGGCTGTTCAGGCTGGAGAAGAGAAGGCTTCCAGGTGACCTTCTTGTGGCTTTCTACTATCTGAAGGAGGCCTACAGAAAAGCTGGGAAGTGACTTTTTAGGCTTTCAGTAGTGCCAGGACTAGGGAGAATGGAGCAAAGCTGGAGGTGGGGAGATTGAGACTGGAGGTGAGGAGGAAGTTGTTGAGCATGAGAGTGGTGAGAGGCTGGAATGGGTTGCCCAGGGAGGTGTTTGGGGCCACATCCCTGGAGGTGTTTGCAGCCAGGCTGGCTGAGGCTGTGGGCAGCCTGCTCTAGGGTAGGGTGTCCCTGGGCATGGCAGGGGAGTTGGAACTGGATGATCCTTGTGGTCCCTTCCAACCCTGACTGCTTCTATGATTCTCAGAGCTGTCTCTGTCCTGTCCTTCCAGGAGGTAGTCACCAGAGGGAGACAAAGCCCCACGCACGGCATCTTCCACTCCTCCATCACCCAGCTCCTCCACCCGAGAGCTTAGCAGGCTGAGAGATGTGTTCTGGGGTGGCAGGTCCCAAGCTGCAGCGGTGTCTGCCCAGGTGCCGGGGGTGAGGCTGATGGCAGGGTGGATGCCGTGCCACAGGGACCAGTCTGAGTTGCCTTTCCTCTTCTGTTTCACCACTATCCTACTTCCTCCTGGAAAAGATCTGTGTGCTTTTAAAGCCCAATAGCAGCACTTCCAACACCTGCAGATGGGCTGGGGGTTAAGTGAAAGGATGAGCTCCTCTTGCAAACTCCGTTTTAGAGCTGCTCAGGGCTTTCTTCTCTTTCATAGAATTATAGAATCAGTCAGGGTTGGAAGGGACCACAAGGATCAGCCAGTTCCAACCCCCCTGCCATGCCCAGGGACACCCTACCCTAGAGCAGGCTGCCCACAGCCTCTGCCAGCCTGGCTGCAAACACCTCCAGGGATCTGGCCCCAAACACCTCCCTGGGCAACCCATTCCAGGCTCTCACCACTCTCATACTCAACAACTTCCTCCTCACATCCAGTCTGAATCTCCCCACCTCCAGCTTTGCTCCATTCTTCCTAGTCCTGGCACTACCTGAGAGCCTAAAAAGTCCCTCCCCAGCTTTTCTGTTGGCCCTCTTCAGACACTGGAAAGCCACAAGAAGGTCCCCTGGGAGCCTCCTCTTCTCCAGACTGAACAGCCCCAACTCTTTCAGCCTCTCCAGTCTTCCATGGCAATAGGAAAGCTGTTTAAAAATGACTGCTTTGGATGTGTGAAGATATCTGCTGCCTTCACTTTTGGTCTAATTCACTGAAAGCTGAAATATAGCTCCTGTCCAAGCACTGAAGTTAGCACCACCCAGCCAGAAGGTGGGGGGGGGCGGAAAGTGCAACCTATGACACTGACAGTGAGAGGAGAAGCAAATGCGATGAGTATTTGGCTTTTGCAAGAGGAGGCTATGCCTGATTGGAACCTGTAGGGAAAACAAACACAATTATTTCTGTGAGATTGAATTTCATTTCCACTAGGAAAGATAAAATCTGTCACCTGCCTGCTTGCTGCAGGATGCTGGTGGCTACCCGAAGTAGCAGCCAGCCCTGAGCTGGGGTGGGGGGTGAGCTGCTCACAGATGCCTGTGTCCTCTTGTCCCACTGCCATGTGTGATCCCTAACGTGTGGGTCACCCATGTGGTAGGGCTCAGATCCCTCCCAAAAAGCGTGATGATGGCAAAGTAGGTCACAGGATGTCAGGGGCTGGAAGGGACCCCAAGAGCTCGTCCAGTCCAACCCACCTGCCACAGCAGGACCAGACAATCTAGTTCAAGTCATACAGGAACACATCCAGACAGGCCTGGAAAGGGTCCAGACAAGGAGACTCCACAACCTCTCTGGGCAGCCTGTTCCAGTGCTCTGGGACTCTTCCAGTCATGAAGTTCCCCCTTGTGTTGAGCTGGAACCTCCTGTGCTGCAGCTTCCATCCATTGCTCCTTGGCCTATCCCATGGAGCAAATGAGCAGAGCCTCTGTGTGTGTTTTTGTGTCCCCAGCCCTTAGATATTTATAAACATTGATTCAATCCCCTCTCAGTCTTCTCTTCTCCAGACTAAGCAGCCCCATGTCCCTCAGCCTCTCCACATCAGGCAGTTCTGCAGTCCCCTCAGCATCCTCATACCCTCTGCTGGACCCTCTCCAGCAGATCCCTGTCCCTCTGAAACTGGGGAGCCCAAAACTGAGTGCAGTACTCAAGATGAGGTCTCAGCAGGGCAGAGTAGAGGGGGAGAAGAACCTCCCTTGATCTGCTGGACACACTCTTCCTAATACAGCCCAGGATCTCATTGGCCCCTGAACTGAGGAGGCAGAACCTCCTCGAGAGTATGTAGCCCAGGCTGCAAGCTTTGGTGTGCCTTCTTGGCCAGCCAAGACTGGTAAAGTGAAATCTGTAAGATTTTAAGACATGTAAATAATACCTGGCTTGAGTCCAGCTCCTGGGTGCTGGACAGCTTGTTGGTGAGTGGAATAGTTCCTCTCCAGATCCTCAGAGTCAGACCCTCGCCTGCATCCAGCTGTCCCTGCTAATTAAATGTTAATGCCTCAAGCTGGGAGCTTGCCTTGGTGTTTGAAGTGAAGCATGTTAGCAGCCCCTGCCTGCTCACCCTCAGGCTTTGAAGCTCCTCATCTGCTACCCAGGACAGCAGGGGACAGTCACACCTCAGTGGGTGCAGCTTGGTCCCAACACTTGTCCATGAATTTGGGGAACCAAGGAGTTTTCTCTTGTGCAGGCAGAGGGACTGGGAAGCTAATGAGGGCTGCTTCTGGTGGGTCTGAACACGTTAAGTATTCTGGAGACAGTCACAAAGAGATTCCCACTACCCTGCTTGGACAGCTGATGCCACCTTTACTGCCCATGTGATGACACCCACAGAGGTGGTTCTGGTGTGAAGGGTGGGGTATGAGGCATGGAGGCTCCTTCTCAGCCTGTCCTGACCATCAGCATCCCACAGACCTGAAGCTAGGTCTCCATGGGACCTTCTTCTCAGCCTGTCTTGACCATCAGCATCCCACAGACCTAAAGCTAGGTCTCCATGGGGGCTTCTTCTCAGCCTGTCCTGACCATTAGCATCCCACAGACCTAAAGCTAGGTCTCCATGGGGGCTCCTTCTCAGCCTGTCCTGAGCATCAGCATCCCACAGACCTAAAGCTAGGTCTCCATAGAGGCTCCTTCTCAGCCTGTCTTGACCATCAGCATCCCACAGACCTAAAGCTAGGTCTCCATAGAGGCTCCTTCTCAGCCTGTCTTGACCATCAGCATCCCACAGACCTGAAGCTAGGTCTCCATAGAGGCTCCTTCTCAGCCTGTCCTGACCATCAGCACCCCACGGACCCAAAGCTAGGTCTCCATAGAGGCTCCTTCTCAGCCTGTCCTGAGCATCAGCATCCCACAGACCTAAAGCTAGGTCTCCATGGAGGCTTCTTCTCAGCCTGTCCTGAGCACCAGCATCCCACAGACCCAGAGCTACGTCTCCAGGGTCACAGCCAGGGCAAGTCATGAGCTTGAAATTCTCCTTTGCAACAGAGGAAAGAGAGGTTTAAGATGGAGGAGGTGACTAGAAAACCAACCTGGCTGCTGTGCAAGAGTCTCTTCTTCCTCCTTAAACCATCTCATTGTAATTACTGCACAAGCAGAAGGCCTGGGTAATCATTATGTGGTTTTGTGGGTGTAAATTTAGCATGTCACTCCAATGCAGCTACACTGGGAAGGAAGATGTCTTCCTTGGAGGTTTTTTTTTTGCTGCTTTCAGTCTCCCCATCAGTTCAGAGCAGGAAGTTAATAGCCACCTGAGTGGGAACCAGCTCAGAACACTGAGCAACAACAGGGACTGGCACTGCTATGAGGCACATCTGGCTTGCACAAGGAGCTGGGGAGAAGCAACAAATATTTGTGCAGATGCAGGCTGTGACCCAGGCCAAACCACAGGCTGAGGAAAGCAGAGTGCAGTTAGTTAGATCTCGCAAGGCTTCCTGAGTGCTGCTTTATCCCTCCCCAAACCATGGCAGTTAATGAGCTCCAAGGGGACCCTCAGGCTACCAAAGCCCATGGTGAAATGCTGGGGGTTTGCACAGGCATCCTGAGGGAGGGCAGCTCTGGTTTTCACTGGTGCCCAGAGCTTTGGGGCTGAAGCATCAGTACCCCTCCCTCAAGTTAGCACAGAGCAATGACACAAATGTGTCTCAGGGACACTGCTTCACATTTTCTTCCTGACTTTGGCACGCTGCACAGAAAGCCATGAGGCTCAGCTCCTGTAATTTGCTGCAAGTGAAGTTCCCCTGGAATTCGAGCAGCTTCCCCTTTCAGCTGGTCACAATAAGCTGAGCTTTGTCACTTGCTTTGTCTGTTCGGCAGTAAGCATGAAAACAAATCAGTGCAGATGTGGCTCGTTGGAACAATCCCACAGCTCGGGATGAAAGGGATGGTTGCAAACGACTTCAGATGTCTGTGTGCTTCTCTGTGCCTAATGCAGTCAAACAAGCCTCTCCTGCTCTTTGAGCTGCTCAAGAGATGACTTGGAAAAGCCTCTCAAAGTAAGTACAAACTGCTTCCCCTCGCCCAGGCTGTTGTCTCATTCTCCTGTTCCACTCCTTCCTATTTAATTTGTTTCCTTCCCCCTTCTTTTTCTTTTTTTTTTTTTTCTTCACCTGCATGAAAGCCAAAGAGAGAAGTGCTCACCCAAACTTCTGCCCTGCCTGGATGTACTGGGTTTATGCTAGCTACCCCTGAGCCTCAAAGCCCAATAAATCATAGAATGGTTTATGTTGGAAGAGACCTCAAAGCTCAGCCAGTTCCAACCCCCCTGTGCCATAGGCAGGGACATCTCCAACTAGAACAGGTCGCTCAAGACCTCATCCAGCCTGGCCTTGAACNAAGACCTTGTGAACAGTCCCTCCCCAGCCTTCCTGTAGGTCCCCCTCAGATACTGGTAGGTTGCTATAAGGTCTCCTTGAAGCCTTCTCTTCTCCAGGCTGAAAAGCCCCAACTACCTCAGTCTGTCCTCATAGCAGAGCTGCTGTAGCCCTCTGATCATCTTCGTGTCCCTCCTCTGGACTCTCTCCAGCAGTTCCATGTCCTTCTTGTGCTGGGGGCTCCAGAACTGCAGACAGTGCTGCAGATGGGGTGTGAGGAGAGCAGAGTAAAGGGGCAGAGTCCCCTCCCTTGCCCTGCTGGTAATGCTTCTCTTAATGCAGCCCAGGACACAGTTGGCTCTCTGAGCCAGCTTGATTTGGAAGCAAAACTTTAACTATAAATAGGAGGTTAAGAGGTTTTTACAGAAGATGGGAAAAAAAAAAATAAAAGGGAAACCAGAAAGCAGGATATGGAGAAAAGGGGAAGAAAGGGAACAAAATATACAAAATAGAAATAAAACCCGTAGAAGGCAACTGAGTCCAAATGCTGGGATGGATGATTTGGATGTTGGATGATGAATGACAGCTGGATGCAGGCTTTCTTCATGATGAAATGCAGTTAGCTGAGAGTTCCAAATAAAATGGTGCTACTCTTCCACATGTTGGCTGAGGAGCACGTGGTGGCCTGGCAGCAGAACAGCAAAGAGCTGCTCAGGCAGTCAGGGCAGGAGGAGAAAGCAGAGAGGAGCCAAGCTGTCTCCCCTTTTATAGCAAGACCTTAGCAGGAAGTGGGAGTGAGCTAACCATGGCACCTTGGAGAAGGTCAGAGCACCCCTTGGGAGGAGACAGAAGGCTCCAGGTGAGGCTTAACCCTTTACACTGGAGTATTTTTGGTGGAATTCCCCAGGGTGCAGGCTGCCCAGCTCGCCCAGACAGAGCAGCCAGAGGAGCTGATTGCTGAGCACTTCCTTTTCCTGCTGCTTGGATAAAGATGTTGTCAGAAGTAGTTTCATCTTTCCAGCTGATCTTTTATTTCCCACACGTAGGCTCCACAGCAGAACGTGTCCTGCTGAGAATTAAACCTGTCAGTGCTTTTGGGCTTCCTTCCACGGCAATAGTTGTTTTCTTCCAGGCTGGAGGAGGCTCTGCCCAGCTTGATCTAGGGTAGGGTGTCCCTGCCCATGGCAAGGAGATTTGGAACTAGATGGTCCTGCACCTGGGTCAGTGCAATCACAAGCACAAATACAGGCTGGGTGGTGAGTGGCTGGAGAGCAGCTCTGAGGAACAGGACCTGGGGGTCTGGGTGGATGAGAAGCTCAACATGAGCCTGCAGTGTGCACACACAGCCCAGACAGCAACTGTGTGCTGGGCTGCAGCAAGAGAAGCATTGCCAGCAGGGCAAGGGAGGAGATTCTGCCCCTTTACTCTGCTTTCCTCACACCTCACCTGGAGTACTGTGTGCAGTTCTGGAGCTCCCAACACAAGAAGGACATGGAACTGCTGGAGAGAGTCCAGAGGAGGCCACCAAGATGCTCAGAGGGCTGCAGCAGCTCTGCTATGAGGACAGGCTGAAGGAGCTGGGACTCTGCAGTCTGAAGAAGAGAAGGCTTCCAGGAGACCTTATAGTAGCTTTCCAATATCTGAAGGGGGCTACAGGAGGGCTGGGAAGGGACAATTCACAAGATCTGGTAATGACAGGACGAGGGGAATGGGTTTAAACTGGCAGAGGGGAGATTTAAGGGGGATGTTAGAAAGAAGTTCTTCACAGTGAGGGTGGTGAGACACTGGCACAGGTTGCCCAGGGAGGTTGTGGCTGCTCCCTCCCTAGAGGTGTTCAAGGCCGGGCTGGATGAGGTCTTGAATGTCCTGATGTAGTGGGAAGTGTCCTTGCTTATGGCAGGGGTTTGGAACTGGATGATCTTTGAGGATTCTTGCAACCTAAACCATTCTATGATTCTATGATTCCAACCCTGACTGATTCTATGATTCTTCCAAGTCCCAGAGCATTCAGAATCTGCCAGGCTTGTGCTTCCTGTGCTTAACCCTCCCTCCGCACCCCTCCCTCTCCTCACTCCCAGGGTCCATGAGGAGAGCTGGAGGTGTGTATTTGTGCCCACAATAGTCTAGGGCACACCAGGGTCTGTCACCCCAGAACCCTGGCATCATCTTGGCATGTGTGGAAGCTCAATGTCTCCTGTATTTTGAGGGACTTCACTGTGGGAATGGTTAGGGACAAGTAGGTTTAGGGGCAATAAGGGTGTAAGAAGCTCTGATTGTCTTGTTTACTTCTTGAAGTCCACTGGACCCATTTTACCTTTGGCCCATGGAGGAGATGAGTGGAAATGTATAGAATAACAGATATAGATGTATAGAATAACAGAATCAGAAGCTGCAGGCCTTCACCTTTCCAACAAGGGAAGTTTACTGGTGTGATGGTTGGGTGATGAGCCACCCCCCACACAATGAATTCACCCAGACTAGACTCAGCCAGCTGGAAGTTAAGGAATGAAGCTTTCCAGCCACAGCTTAGCACAATATACAAGCAAAGATTTACAACAGATTACAAATATTTACAGCCATATACAGAAATATACGAGTTAAAGGTACCACAATACCCCTCCCAGAAATCAGAGTCTCCAAGAGGGGTTCCCAACCACCCTTCCACCTTCTCCCCACCCTCCAACCTTATCCCAGAATCTGCCTTACGTGTAAGGTGAATTAGAGAATCAACAAATTATTTAAGAATGGAAAATTGCTCTCAAGAAGTTGTTACGAAGAGGAGAATCAGAAGTGTAGCAGCAATGTCAGATTTGATAGCAGAGTATGAGAAATGAGTTTCTTTACCCAGAAAAAAATGTGTGGGATTTCGAATCAGAAGGAAGA